>CAKAJE020000156.1:0-28817 GCA_916610135.2 Macropis europaea | reverse complement strand
GAATTCAGCAAAATTCTATCACATTTGCTCAATTTACGTCGCTCCTATTTCAGATAGCGTACTGGGATAGGCGGCATCTTAAAGGGCGTGGAATGGCGAGTAAAATGCACTATTAAAATTCTATGATAGGGCAATCAGAGACCCGATTAGATCGTTTTATATTTTGTTTAATATAAGATTTCAGGGAAATTCTATCACATTTGTTCAATTTACGTCGCTCCTAATTCAGATAGCGTATTGGGCAAAGCGGCATCTCAAAGCGCATGAAATGACGAGTAAAATGCACTATTAAGCTTCTAGGGTAGGGCAAACAGAGACCCGATAAGATCATTTTATGTGATGGTTAATTTAAGAATTCAGCAAAATTCTATCACATTTGTTCAATTTACGTCGCTCCTATTTCAGATAGCGTATTGGTCTAAGCGGCATCTCAAAGCGCATGAAATGGCGAGTGAAATGCACTATATGACTTCTATGGTAGGGCGAACAGAGACCCGATTAGATCATTTTACATTGAGGTTAATATAAGTATTCAGCGAGATTCTATCACACTTGTTCAATTTACGTCGCTTCTATTTCAGACAGCGTACTGGGCAAAGCGGCATCTCAAAGCGCATGAAATGACGAGTAAAATGCACTATTAAACTTCTAGGGTAGGGCAAACAGAGACCCGATTAGATCATTTTATGTGATGGTTAATTTAAGAATTCAGCAAAATTCTATCACATTTGTTCAATTTACGTCGCTCCTATTTCAGATAGCGTACTGGGCTAGGCGGCAACTTAAAGCGCGTGGAATGGCGAGTAAAATGCACTATTAAACTTCTATGATAGGGCAAGCAGTGACCCGATTAGATCATTTTATATTTTGATTAATATAAGATTTCAGGGAAATTCTATCACATTTGTTCAGTTTACGTCGCTCCTAATTCAGATAGCGTATTGGGCAAAGCGGCATCTCAAAGCGCATGAAATGACGAGTAAAATGCACTATTAAACTTCTAGGGTAGGGCAAACAGAGACCCGATTAGATCATTTTATGTGATGGTTAATTTAAGAATTCAGAAAAATTCTATCACATTTGTTCAATTTACGTCGCTCCTATTTCAGATAGCGTATTGGTCTAAGCGGCATCTCAAAGCGCATGAAATGGCGAGTGAAATGCACTATATGACTTCTATGGTAGGGCGAACAGAGACCCGATTAGATCATTTTACATTGAGGTTAATATAAGTATTCAGCGAGATTCTATCACATTTGTTCAATTTACGTCGCTCCTATTTCAGATAGCGTATTGGGCTAAGCGGCATCTCAAAGCGCATGAAATGGCGAGTAAAATGCAATACTAAACTTCTAGGATAAGGCAAACAGAGACCCGATTAGATCATTTTATATTTTTGTTAATATAAGAATTCAGCGAAATTCTATCACATTTGTTCAATTTACGTCGCTCATATTTCATATAGCGTATTGTGATAAGCGGCATCTCAAAGCGCATGAAATGGCAAGTAAAATGCACTATTAAACTTCTAGGGTAGGGCAATCAGTGACCCGATTAGATCATTTTATATTATAGTTAATTTAAGAATTCAGCGAAATTCTATCACATTTGTTCAATTTACGTCGCTCCTGTTTCAGATAGCGTATTGGGTTATGCGGCATCTTAACGCGCTCGGAATGGCGAGTAAAATGCACTATTAAACTTCTATGCTAGGGCAATCAGAGACCCGATTAGATCATTTTATATTATGGTTAATTTAAGAATTCAGTGAAATTCTATCACATTTGTTCAATTTACGTCGCTCCAATTTCAGATAGCGTATTGGGCTAAGCGGCATCTCAAAGCGCATGAAATGGCGAATAAAATGCACTATCAAACTTCTAGGGTAGGGCAAACAGACACCCGATTAGATCATTTTATGTTATGGTTAATTTAAGAATTCAGCGAAATTCTATCACATTTGTTCAACTTACGTCGCTCCTATTTCAAATAGCGTATTGAGCTAAGCGGCATCTCAAAGCGCATGAAATGGAGAGCGAAATGCAGTATTAAACTTCTAGGGTAGAGCAAACAGAGACCCGATTAGATCATTTTGTACTATGTTTAATTTAAGAATTCAGCAAAATTCTATCACATTTGTTCAATTTACGTCGCTCCTATTGCAGATAGCGAACTGGGCTATGCGGCATCTTAAAGCGTCCGGAATGGCGAGTAAAATGCACTATTTAACTTCTATCCTAGGGCAATCAGAGACCCGATTAGATCATTTTATGTTTTGGTTAATATAAGAATTCAGTGAAATTCTATCACATTTGTTCAATTTACGTCGCTCCTATTTCAGATAGCGTATTGGGCAAAGCGGCATCTCAAGGCGTTTGAAATGGCGAATAAAATGCACTATTAAAGTTCTAGGCTCGGGCGAACAGAGATCCGATTAGATCATTTTACATTATGGTTAATAAAAGAATTCAGCGAAATTCTATCACATTTGTTCAACTTATATCGCTCCAATTTCAGATAGCGTATTAGGCTAAGCGGCATCTCAAAGCGCATGAAATGACGAGTAAAATGCACTATTAAAGTTCTAGGGTAGGGCAAACAGAGACCCGATTAGATCATTTTATATTATGGTTAACTTAAGGATTGAGCGAAATTCTATCACATTCGTTCAATTTACGTCGCTCCTATTTCAAATAGCGTATTGGGCAAAGCGGCATCTCAAAGCGCAAGAAATGACGAGTGAAATGCACTATTAAACTTCTAGGGTAGGGCGAACAGAGACCCGATTAGATCATTTTACATTAAGGTTAATATAAGTATTCAGCGAGATTCTATCACACTTGTTCAATTTACGTCGCTTCTATTTCAGACAGCGTACTGGACTAGGCGGCATCTTAAAGCGCGTGGAATGGCGAGTAAAATGCACTATTAACCTTCTATGATAGGGCAATCAGAGACCAGATTAGATCATTTTATACTTTGGTTAATATAAGAATTCAGCGAAATTCTATCACATTTGTTCAATTTATGTCGCTCCTATTTCAGATAGCGTATTGGGCTAAGCGGCGTCTCAAAGCGCATGAAATGACGAGTGAAATGCACTATCAAACTTCTAGGGTAGGGCAAACAGGGACCCGATTAGATCATTTTATATTATGGTTAATTTAAGAATTCAGCAAAATTCTCTCACATTTGTTCAATTTACGTCGTTCCTATTTCAGATAGCGTCCTGGGCTAAGCGGCATCTAAAAGCGCATGGAATGTCGAGTATAATGCACTATTATACTTCTAGGATAAGGCAAAGAGAGACCCGATTAGATCATTTTATATTACGGTTAATATAAGAATGCAGCGTGATTCTATCACATTTGTTCAAGTTACGTCGCTCCTATTTCAGATAGCGTACTGGGCTAGGCGGCATCTTAAAGCGCGTGGAATGGCGAGTGAAATGCACTATTAAACTTCTATGATAGGGCAATCAGAGACCCGATTAGATCATTTTATATTTTGGTTAATATAAGAATTCAAAGAAATTCTATCACATTTGTAAAATTTACGTCGCTCCTATTACAGATAGCTTATTGGGCTTAGCGGCATCTCAAAGCGCATGAAATGACGAGTGAAATGCACTATTAAACTTCTAGGGTAGGGCAAACAGAGACCCGATTAGATCATTTTATATTATTGTTAATTTAAGAATTCAGCAAAATTCTATCACATTTGTTCAATTTCCGTCGCTCCTATTTCAGATAGCGTACTGGGCTAGGCGGCATCTTAAAGCGGGTGGAATGGCGAGTAGAATGCACTATTAAAATTCTATGATAGGGCAATCAGAGACCCGATTAGATCATTTTATATTTTGGTTAATATAAGAATTCAGCGAAATTCTATCACCTTTGTTCAATTTGCGTCGCTCCTATTACAAATAGCTTATTGGGCTCAGCGGCATCTCAAAGCGCATGAAATGACGAGTGGAATGCACTATTAAACTTCTAGGCTAGGGCGAACAGAGACCCGAGCAGATCGTTTTACATTATGGTTAATAAAAGAATTCAGCGAAATTCTATCACATTTGTTCAATTTACGTCGCTCCTATTTCAAATAGCGTATTGGGCTCAGCGGCATCTCAAAGCGCATGAAATGGCGAGCAAAATGCACTATTAAACTTCTAGGGTAGGGCAAACAGAGACCCGATTAGATCATTTTATGTTATGGTTAATTTAAGAATTCAGCGAAATTCTATCACATTTGTTCAATTTACGTCGCTCCTATTTCAAATAGCGTATTGAGCTAAGCGGCATCTCAAAGCGCATGAAATGGCGAGCAAAATGCACTATTAAACTTCCAGGGTAGAGCAAACAGAGACCCGATTAGATCATTTTGTACTATGGTTAATTTAAGAATTCAGCGTAATTCTATCACATTTGTTCATCTTACGTCGCTCCTATTTCAGATAGCGTACTGGGCTAGGCGGCATCTTAAAGCGCGTGGAAGGGCGAGTAAAATGGACTACTAAACTTCAATGATAGAGCAATCAGAGACCCGATTAGATCATTTTATATTTTGATTAATATAAGATTTCAGGGAAATTCTATCACATTTGTTCAATTTACGTCGCTCCTATTTCAGATAGCGTATTGGGCTAAGCGGCATCTCAAAGCGCATGAAATTACGAGTGAAATGCACTATTAAACTTCTAGGGTAGGGCGAACAGAGACCCGAAGAGATCATTTTACATTAAGGTGAATATAAGAATGCAGTGTAATTCTGTCACATTTGTTCTACTTACGTCGCTCCTATTTCAGATAGCGTATTGGGTTAACCGTCATCTCAAAGCGCAAGAAATGACGAGTGAAATGCACTATTAAACTTCTAGGGTAGGGCAAACAGAGACCCGATTAGATCATTTTACATTAAGGTTAATATAAGTATTCAGCGAGATTCTATCACACTTGTTCAATTTACGTCGCTTCTATTTCAGACAGCGTACTGGGCTAGGCGGCATCTTAAAGCGCGTGGAATGGCGAGTAAAATGCACTATTAAACTGCTAGGATAAGGCAAACAGAGACCCGATTAGATCATTTTACATTAAGGTTAATATAAGAATTCAACGAAATTCTATCACATTTGTTCAATTTACGTCGCTCCTATTTCAGATAGCGTATCGGGCTAAGCGGCATCTCAAAGGGCATGAAATGGCGAGTAAAATGCACTATTAAACTTCTAGGGTAGGGCAAACGGAGACCCGATTAGATCATTTTATATTATGGTTAATTTAAGAATTTAGCCAAATTCTATCACATTTGTTCAATTTACATCGCTCCTATTTCAGATAGCGTACTGGGCTAGGCGGCATCTTCAAGCGCGTGGAATGGCGAGTGAAATATACTATTAAACTTCTATGATAGGGCAATCAGAGACCCGATTAGATCATTTTATATTTTGGTTAATTTAAGAATTCAGCGAAATTCTATCACATTTGTTCAATTTACGTCGCTCCTATTTCAGATAGCGTATTGGGCTAAGCGGTATCTCAAAGCGCATGAAATGGCGACTAAAATGCACTATTAAACCTCTAGGCTAGGGCGAACAGAGACCCGATTAGATCATTTCACATTAAGGTTAATATAAGAATTCACGGAAATTCTATCACATTTGTTCAATTTACGTCGCTCCTACTTCAGATAGCGTATTGGGCTAAGCGGCATCTCAAAGCGCATGAAATGGCGAATAAAATGCACTATTAAACTTCTAGGCTAGGGCGAACAGAGACCCGAGCAGATCATTTTACATTATGGTTAATAAAAGAATTCAGCGTAATTCTATCACATTTGTTCAACTTACGTCGCTCCTATTTCAGACAGCGTATTGGGCTAAGCGGCATCTCAAAGCGCATGAAATGGCGAGTGAAATGCACTATTAGACTTCTATGGTAGGGCGAACAGAGACCCGATTGGATCATTTTACATTAAGGTTAATATAAGAATTCACGGGAATTCTATCACATTTGTTCAATTTACGTCGCTCCTATTCCAGATAGCGTATTGGGCTAAGCGGCATCTCAAAGCGCATGAAATGGCGAGTAAAATGCACTATTAAACTTCTAGGATAAGGCAAACAGAGACCCGATTAGATCATTTTATATTACGGTTAATATAAGAATGCAGCGTAATTCTATCACATTTGTTCAAGTTACGTCGCTCCTACTTCAGATAGCGTACTGGGCTAGGCGGCATCTTAAAGCGCGTGGAATGGCGAGTAATATGCACCACTAAACTTCTATGATAGGGCAATCAGAGACCCGATTAGATCATTTTATATTTTGGTTAATATAAGAATTCAGCGAAATTCTATCACATTTGTTCAATTTACGTCGCTCCTATTACAGATAACTTATTGTGCTTAGTGGCATCTCAAAGCGCATGAAGTGGCGAGTGAAATGCACTATTAAACTTCTAGGGTAGTGCAAACAGAGACCCGATTAGATCATTTTACATTATGGTTAATGTAAGAATTCAGCGTAATTCTATCACATTTGTTCAACTTACGTCGCTCCTATTTCAGATAGCGTACTGGGCTAGGCGGCACCTTAAAGCGCGTGGGATGACGAGTAAAATGCACTACTAAACTTCTATGATAGGGCAATCAGAGACCCGATTAGATCATTTTATATTTTGTTTAATATAAGATTTCACGGAAATTCTATCACATTTGTTCAATTTACGTCGCTCCTATTTCAGATAGCTTATTGGGCTAAGCGGCATGTCAAAGCGCATGAAATGACGAGTGAAATGCACTGTTAAACTTCTATGATAGGGCAATCAGAGACCCGAATAGATCATTTTATATTTTGTTTAATATAAGATTTCAGGGAAATTCTATCACATTTGTTCAATTTACGTCGCTCCTATTTCAGATAGTTTATTGGGCTAAGCGGCATCTGAAGGCGCATGAAATGGCGAGTAAAATGAACTATTAAACTTCTATGATAGGGCAATCAGAGACGCGATTAGAGCATTTTATATTTTGGTTAATATAAGAATTCAACGAAATTCTATCACATTTGTTCAATTTACGTCGCTTCTATTACAGATAGCTTATTGGGCTTAGCGGCATCTCAAAGCGCATGAAATGACGTGTGAAATGCACTGTTAAACTTCTAGGGTAGGGCAAACAGAGACCCGATTAGATCATTTTATATTATGGTTAATTTAAGAATTCAGCGAAATTCTATCACATTTGTTCAATTTACGTCGCTCCTATTACAGATAGCTTATTGGGCTCAGCGGCATCTCAAAGCGCATGAAATGACGAGTGAAATGCACTATTAAACTTCTAGGGTAGGGCAAACAGGGACCCGATTAGATCATTTTATATTATGGTTAATTTAAGAATTCAGCGAAATTCTATCACATTTGTTCAATTTACGGTGCTTCTGTTACAGATAGCTTATTAGGCTTAGCGGCAACTCAAAGCGCATGAAATGACGAGTGAAATGCACTATTAAACTTCGAGGCTAGGGCGAACAGAGACCCGAGCAGATCATTTTACATTATGGTTAATAAAAGAATTCAGCGAAATTCTATCACATTTGTTCAATTTACGTCGCTCCTATTTCAAATAGCGTATTGGGCTCAGCGGCATCTCAAAGCGCATGAAATGGCGAGCAAAATGCACTGTTAAACTTCTAGGGTAGGGCAAACAGAGACCCGATTAGATCATTTTATGTTATGGTTAATTTAAGAATTCAGCGAAATTCTATCACATTTGTTAAATTTACGTCGCTCCTATTTCAAATAGCGTATTGAGCTAAGCGGCATCTCAAAGCGCATGAAATGGCGAGCAAAATGCACTATTAAACTTCATGGGTAGAGCAAACAGAGACCCGATTAGATCATTTTGTACAATGGTTAATTTAAGAATTCAGCAAAATTCTAACACATTTGTTCAATTTACGTCGCTCCTATTGCAGATAGCGAACTGGGCTATGCGGCATCTTAAAGCGTTCGGAATGGCGAGTAAAATGCACTATTTAACTTCTATCCTAGGGCAATCAGAGACCCGATTAGATCATTTTATATTTTGGTTAATATAAGAATTCAGCGAAATTCTATCACATTTGTTCAATTTGCGTCGCTCCTATTACAAATAGCTTATTGGGCTCAGCGGCATCTCAAAGCGCATGAAATTACGAGTGAAATGCACTATTAAACTTCTAGGGTAGGGCGAACAGAGACCCGAAGAGATCATTTTACATTAAGGTGAATATAAGAATGCAGCGTAATTCTGTCACATTTGTTCAACTTACGTCGCTCCTATTTCAGATAGCGTATTGGGCTAAGCGGCATCTCAAAGCGCATGAAAGGGCGAGTAAAATGCACTATTAAACTTCTAGGGTAGGGCAAACGGAGACCCGATTAGATCATTTTATATTATGGTTAATTTAAGAATTTAGCCAAATTCTATCACATTTGTTCAATTTACGTCGCTCCTATTTCAGATAGCGTACTGGGCTAGGCGGCATCTTCAAGCGCGTGGAATGGCGAGTGAAATATACTATTAAACTTCTATGATAGGGCAATCAGAGACCCGATTAGATCATTTTATATTTTGGTTAATATAAGAATTCAGCGAAATTCTATCACATTTGTTCAATTTACGTCGCTCCTATTACAGATAACTTATTGTGCTTAGCGGCATCTCAAAGCGCATGAAGTGGCGAGTGAAATGCACTATTAAACTGCTAGGGTAGTGCAAACAGAGACCCGATTAGATCATTTTACATTATGGTTAATGTAAGAATTCAGCGTAATTCTATCACATTTGTTCAACTTACGTCGCTCCTATTTCAGATAGCGTACTGGGCTAGGCGGCATCTTAAAGCGCGTGGAATGGCGAGTAAAATGCACTACTAATCTTCTATGATAGGGCAATCAGAGACCCGATTAGAGCATTTTATATTTTGATTAATATAAGATTTCAGGGAAATTCTATCACATTTGTTCAATTTACGTCGCTCCTATTTCAGATAGCGTATTGGGCTAAGCGGGATCTCAAAGCGCATGAAATGGCGACTAAAATGCACTATTAAACCTCTAGGCTAGGGCGAACAGAGACCCGATTAGATCATTTCACATTAAGGTTAATATAAGAATTCACGGAAATTCTATCACATTTGTTCAATTTACGTCGCTCCTACTTCAGATAGCGTATTAGGCTATGCGGCATCTCAAAGCGCATGAAATGGCGAATAAAATTCGCTATTAAACTTCTAGGGTAGGGCAAACAGAGACCCGATTAGATCATTTTATATTACGATTAATATAAGAATTCAGCGTAATTCTATCACATTTGTTCATCTTACGTCGCTCCTATTTCAGATAGCGTACTGGGCTAGGCGGCATCTTAAAGCGCGTGGAAGGGCGAGTAAAATGGACTACTAAACTTCAATGATAGAGCAATCAGAGACCCGATTAGATCATTTTATATTTTGTTTAATATAAGATTTCAGGGAAATTCTATCACATTTGTTCAATTTACGTCGCTCCTAATTCAGATAGCGTATTGGGCAAAGCGGCATCTCAAAGCGCATGAAATGACGAGTAAAATTCACTATTAAACTTCTAGGGTAGGGCAAACAGAGACCCGATTAGATCATTTTATGTGATGGTTAATTTAAGAATTCAGCAAAATTCTATCACATTTGTTCAATTTACGTCGCTCCTATTTCAGATAGCGTATTGGTCTAAGCGGCATCTCAAAGCGCATGAAATGGCGAGTGAAATGCACTATATGACTTCTATGGTAGGGCGAACAGAGACCCGATTAGATCATTTTACATTGAGGTTAATATAAGTATTCAGCGAGATTCTATCACACTTGTTCAATTTACGTCGCTTCTATTTCAGACAGCGTACTGGGCAAAGCGGCACCTCAAAGCGCATGAAATGACGAGTGAAATGCACTATTAGACTTCTATGGTAGGGCGAACAGAGACCCGATTAGATCATTTTACATTAAGGTTAATATAAGAATTCACGGAAATTCTATCATATTTGTTCAATTTACGTCGCTCCTATTTCAGATAGCGTACTGGGCTAGGCGGCACCTTAAAGCGCGTGGAATGGCGAGTGAAATGCACTATTAAACTTCTATGATAGGGCAATCAGAGACCCGATTAGATCATTTTATGTTTTGGTTTATATAAGAATTCAACGAAATTCTATCACATTTGTAAAATTTACGTCGCTCCTATTTCAGATAGCGTACTGGGCTAGGCGGCATCTTAAAGCGCATGAAATAACGAGTGAAATGCACTATTAAACTTCTAGGGTAGGGCAAACAGAGACCCGATTAGATCATTTTATATTTTGTTTAATATAAGATTTCAGGGAAATTCTATCACATTTGTTCAATTTACGTCGCACCTATTTCAGATAGCGTATTGGGCTTAGCGGCATCTCAAAGCGCATGAAGTGACGAGTGAAATGCACTATTAAACTTCTAGGGTAGGGCGAACAGAGACCCGATTAGATCATTTTACATTAAGGTTAATATAAGAATTCAGCAAAATTCTATCACATTTGTTCAATTTACGTCGCTCCTATTTCAAATAGCGTATTGGGCTCAGCGGCATCTCAAAGCGCATGAAATGGCGAGCAAAATGCACTATTAAACTTCTAGGGTAGGGCAAACAGAGACCCGATTAGATCATTTTATGTTATGGTTAATTTAAGAATTCAGCGAAATTCTATCACATTTGTTCAATTTACGTCGCTCCTATTTCAAATAGCGTATTGAGCTAAGCGGCATCTCAAAGCGCATGAAATGGCGAGCAAAATGCACTATTAAACTTCCAGGGTAGAGCAAACAGAGACCCGATTAGATCATTTTGTACTATGGTTAATTTAAGAATTCAGCGTAATTCTATCACATTTGTTCATCTTACGTCGCTCCTATTTCAGATAGCGTACTGGGCTAGGCGGCATCTTAAAGCGCGTGGAAGGGCGAGTAAAATGGACTACTAAACTTCAATGATAGAGCAATCAGAGACCCGATTAGATCATTTTATATTTTGATTAATATAAGATTTCAGGGAAATTCTATCACATTTGTTCAATTTACGTCGCTCCTATTTCAGATAGCGTATTGGGCTAAGCGGCATCTCAAAGCGCATGAAATTACGAGTGAAATGCACTATTAAACTTCTAGGGTAGGGCGAACAGAGACCCGAAGAGATCATTTTACATTAAGGTGAATATAAGAATGCAGTGTAATTCTGTCACATTTGTTCTACTTACGTCGCTCCTATTTCAGATAGCGTATTGGGTTAACCGTCATCTCAAAGCGCAAGAAATGACGAGTGAAATGCACTATTAAACTTCTAGGGTAGGGCAAACAGAGACCCGATTAGATCATTTTACATTAAGGTTAATATAAGTATTCAGCGAGATTCTATCACACTTGTTCAATTTACGTCGCTTCTATTTCAGACAGCGTACTGGGCTAGGCGGCATCTTAAAGCGCGTGGAATGGCGAGTAAAATGCACTATTAAACTGCTAGGATAAGGCAAACAGAGACCCGATTAGATCATTTTACATTAAGGTTAATATAAGAATTCAACGAAATTCTATCACATTTGTTCAATTTACGTCGCTCCTATTTCAGATAGCGTATCGGGCTAAGCGGCATCTCAAAGGGCATGAAATGGCGAGTAAAATGCACTATTAAACTTCTAGGGTAGGGCAAACGGAGACCCGATTAGATCATTTTATATTATGGTTAATTTAAGAATTTAGCCAAATTCTATCACATTTGTTCAATTTACATCGCTCCTATTTCAGATAGCGTACTGGGCTAGGCGGCATCTTCAAGCGCGTGGAATGGCGAGTGAAATATACTATTAAACTTCTATGATAGGGCAATCAGAGACCCGATTAGATCATTTTATATTTTGGTTAATTTAAGAATTCAGCGAAATTCTATCACATTTGTTCAATTTACGTCGCTCCTATTTCAGATAGCGTATTGGGCTAAGCGGTATCTCAAAGCGCATGAAATGGCGAATAAAATGCACTATTAAACCTCTAGGCTAGGGCGAACAGAGACCCGATTAGATCATTTCACATTAAGGTTAATATAAGAATTCACGGAAATTCTATCACATTTGTTCAATTTACGTCGCTCCTACTTCAGATAGCGTATTAGGCTATGCGGCATCTCAAAGCGCATGAAATGGCGAATAAAATTCGCTATTAAACTTCTAGGATAGGGCAAACAGAGACCCGATTAGATCATTTTGTATTACGATTAATATAAGAATTCAGCGTAATTCTATCACATTTGTTCATCTTACGTCGCTCCTATTTCAGATAGCGTACTGGGCTAGGCGGCATCTTAAAGCGCGTGGAAGGGCGAGTAAAATGGACTACTACACTTCAATGATAGAGCAATCAGAGACCCGATTAGATCATTTTATATTTTGATTAATATAAAATTTCAGGGAAATTCTATCACATTTGTTCAATTTACGTCGCTCCTATTTCAGATAGCGTATTGGGCTAAGCGGCATCACAAAGCGCATGAAATGGCGAACAAAATGCACTATTAAACTTCTAGGCTATGGCGAACAGAGACCAGATTAGATCATTTTATATTTTGGTTAACATAAGAATTCTGCGAAATTCTATCACATTTGATCAATTTACGTCGCTCCTATTTCCGATAGCTTATTGGGCTTAGCGGCATCTCAAAGCGCATAAAGTGACGAGTGAAATGCACTATTACACTTCTAGGGTAGGGCAAACAGAGAGCCGATTAGATCATATTATATTATGGTTAATTTAAGAATTCAGCAAAATTCTATCACATTTGTTCAACTTACGTTGCTCCTATTTCAGATAGCGTACTGGGCTAGGCGGTACCTTAAAGCGCGTGGAATGACGAGTAAAATGCACTACTAAACTTCTATGATAGGGCAATCAGAGACCCGATTAGATCATTTTATATTTTGTTTAATATAAGATTTCACGGAAATTCTATCACATTTGTTCAATTTACGTCGCTCCTATTTCAGATAGCGTATTGGGCTAAGCGGCCTCTCAAAGCGCATGAAATGGCGAGTAAAATGCGCTATTAAACTTCTAGGATAAGGCAAACGGAGACCCGATTAGTTCATTTTATATTACGGTTAATATAAGAATTCAGCGTAATTCTATCACATTTGTTCATCTTACGTCGCTCCTATTTCAGATAGCCTACTGGGCTAGGCGGCATCTTAAAGCGCGTGGAAGGGCGAGTAAAATGCACTACTAAACTTCTATGATAGAGCAATCAGAGACCCGATTAGATCATTTTATATTTTGTTTAATATAAGATTTCAGGGAAATTCTATCACATTTGTTCAATTTACGTCGCACCTATTTCAGATAGCGTATTGGGCTTAGCGGCATCTCAAAGCGCATGAAGTGACGAGTGAAATGCACTATTAAACTTCTAGGGTAGGGCGAACAGAGACCCGATTAGATCATTTTACATTAAGGTTAATATAAGATTTCAGGGAAATAGTATCACATTTGTTCAATTTACGTCGCTCCAATTTCAGATAGCGTATTGGGCTAAGCGGCATCTCAAAGCGCATGAAATGGCGAATAAAATGCACTATTAAACTTCTAGGCTAGGGCGAACAGAGACCCGAGCAGATCATTTTACATTATGGTTAATAAAAGAATTCAGCGTAATTCTATCACATTTGTTCAACTTACGTCGCTCCTATTTCAGACAGCGTATTGGGCTAAGCGGCATCTCAAAGCGCATGAAATGGCGAGTGAAATGCACTATTAGACTTCTATGGTAGGGCGAACAGAGACCCGATTGGATCATTTTACATTAAGGTTAATATAAGAATTCACGGGAATTCTATCACATTTGTTCAATTTACGTCGCTCCTATTCCAGATAGCGTATTGGGCTAAGCGGCATCTCAAAGCGCATGAAATGGCGAGTAAAATGCACTATTAAACTTCTAGGATAACGCAAACAGAGACCCGATTAGATCATTTTATATTACGGTTAATATAAGAATGCAGCGTAATTCTATCACATTTGTTCAAGTTACGTCGCTCCTACTTCAGATAGCGTACTGGGCTAGGCGGCATCTTAAAGCGCGTGGAATGGCGAGTAATATGCACCACTAAACTTCTATGATAGGGCAATCAGAGACCCGATTAGATCATTTTATATTTTGGTTAATATAAGAATTCAGCGAAATTCTATCACATTTGTTCAATTTACGTCGCTCCTATTACAGATAACTTATTGTGCTTAGTGGCATCTCAAAGCGCATGAAGTGGCGAGTGAAATGCACTATTAAACTTCTAGGGTAGTGCAAACAGAGACCCGATTAGATCATTTTACATTATGGTTAATGTAAGAATTCAGCGTAATTCTATCACATTTGTTCAACTTACGTCGCTCCTATTTCAGATAGCGTACTGGGCTAGGCGGCACCTTAAAGCGCGTGGGATGACGAGTAAAATGCACTACTAAACTTCTATGATAGGGCAATCAGAGACCCGATTAGATCATTTTATATTTTGTTTAATATAAGATTTCACGGAAATTCTATCACATTTGTTCAATTTACGTCGCTCCTATTTCAGATAGCTTATTGGGCTAAGCGGCATGTCAAAGCGCATGAAATGACGAGTGAAATGCACTGTTAAACTTCTATGATAGGGCAATCAGAGACCCGATTAGATCATTTTATATTTTGTTTAATATAAGATTTCAGGGAAATTCTATCACATTTGTTCAATTTACGTCGCTCCTATTTCAGATAGTTTATTGGGCTAAGCGGCATCTGAAGGCGCATGAAATGGCGAGTAAAATGAACTATTAAACTTCTATGATAGGGCAATCAGAGACGCGATTAGAGCATTTTATATTTTGGTTAATATAAGAATTCAACGAAATTCTATCACATTTGTTCAATTTACGTCGCTTCTATTACAGATAGCTTATTGGGCTTAGCGGCATCTCAAAGCGCATGAAATGACGTGTGAAATGCACTGTTAAACTTCTAGGGTAGGGCAAACAGAGACCCGATTAGATCATTTTATATTATGGTTAATTTAAGAATTCAGCGAAATTCTATCACATTTGTTCAATTTACGTCGCTCCTATTACAGATAGCTTATTGGGCTCAGCGGCATCTCAAAGCGCATGAAATGACGAGTGAAATGCACTATTAAACTTCTAGGGTAGGGCAAACAGGGACCCGATTAGATCATTTTATATTATGGTTAATTTAAGAATTCAGCGAAATTCTATCACATTTGTTCAATTTACGGTGCTTCTGTTACAGATAGCTTATTAGGCTTAGCGGCAACTCAAAGCGCATGAAATGACGAGTGAAATGCACTATTAAACTTCGAGGCTAGGGCGAACAGAGACCCGAGCAGATCATTTTACATTATGGTTAATAAAAGAATTCAGCGAAATTCTATCACATTTGTTCAATTTACGTCGCTCCTATTTCAAATAGCGTATTGGGCTCAGCGGCATCTCAAAGCGCATGAAATGGCGAGCAAAATGCACTGTTAAACTTCTAGGGTAGGGCAAACAGAGACCCGATTAGATCATTTTATGTTATGGTTAATTTAAGAATTCAGCGAAATTCTATCACATTTGTTAAATTTACGTCGCTCCTATTTCAAATAGCGTATTGAGCTAAGCGGCATCTCAAAGCGCATGAAATGGCGAGCAAAATGCACTATTAAACTTCATGGGTAGAGCAAACAGAGACCCGATTAGATCATTTTGTACAATGGTTAATTTAAGAATTCAGCAAAATTCTAACACATTTGTTCAATTTACGTCGCTCCTATTGCAGATAGCGAACTGGGCTATGCGGCATCTTAAAGCGTTCGGAATGGCGAGTAAAATGCACTATTTAACTTCTATCCTAGGGCAATCAGAGACCCGATTAGATCATTTTATATTTTGGTTAATATAAGAATTCAGCGAAATTCTATCACATTTGTTCAATTTGCGTCGCTCCTATTACAAATAGCTTATTGGGCTCAGCGGCATCTCAAAGCGCATGAAATTACGAGTGAAATGCACTATTAAACTTCTAGGGTAGGGCGAACAGAGACCCGAAGAGATCATTTTACATTAAGGTGAATATAAGAATGCAGCGTAATTCTGTCACATTTGTTCAACTTACGTCGCTCCTATTTCAGATAGCGTATTGGGTTAAGCGTCATCTCAGAGCGCAAGAAATGACGAGTGAAATGCACTATTAAACTGCTAGGATAAGGCAAACAGAGACCCGATTAGATCATTTTACATTAAGGTTAATATAAGAATTCAACGAAATTCTATCACATTTGTTCAATTTACGTCGCTCCTATTTCAGATAGCGTATCGGGCTAAGCGGCATCTCAAAGCGCATGAAATGGCGAGTAAAATGCACTATTAAACTTCTAGGGTAGGGCAAACGGAGACCCGATTAGATCATTTTATATTATGGTTAATTTAAGAATTTAGCCAAATTCTATCACATTTGTTCAATTTACGTCGCTCCTATTTCAGATAGCGTACTGGGCTAGGCGGCATCTTCAAGCGCGTGGAATGGCGAGTGAAATATACTATTAAACTTCTATGATAGGGCAATCAGAGACCCGATTAGATCATTTTATATTTTGGTTAATATAAGAATTCAGCGAAATTCTATCACATTTGTTCAATTTACGTCGCTCCTATTACAGATAACTTATTGTGCTTAGCGGCATCTCAAAGCGCATGAAGTGGCGAGTGAAATGCACTATTAAACTTCTAGGGTAGTGCAAACAGAGACCCGATTAGATCATTTTACATTATGGTTAATGTAAGAATTCAGCGTAATTCTATCACATTTGTTCAACTTACGTCGCTCCTATTTCAGATAGCGTACTGGGCTAGGCGGCATCTTAAAGCGCGTGGAATGGCGAGTAAAATGCACTACTAATCTTCTATGATAGGGCAATCAGAGACCCGATTAGAGCATTTTATATTTTGATTAATATAAGATTTCAGGGAAATTCTATCACATTTGTTCAATTTACGTCGCTCCTATTTCAGATAGCGTATTGGGCTAAGCGGGATCTCAAAGCGCATGAAATGGCGACTAAAATGCACTATTAAACCTCTAGGCTAGGGCGAACAGAGACCCGATTAGATCATTTCACATTAAGGTTAATATAAGAATTCACGGAAATTCTATCACATTTGTTCAATTTACGTCGCTCCTACTTCAGATAGCGTATTAGGCTATGCGGCATCTCAAAGCGCATGAAATGGCGAATAAAATTCGCTATTAAACTTCTAGGGTAGGGCAAACAGAGACCCGATTAGATCATTTTATATTACGATTAATATAAGAATTCAGCGTAATTCTATCACATTTGTTCATCTTACGTCGCTCCTATTTCAGATAGCGTACTGGGCTAGGCGGCATCTTAAAGCGCGTGGAAGGGCGAGTAAAATGGACTACTAAACTTCAATGATAGAGCAATCAGAGACCCGATTAGATCATTTTATATTTTGTTTAATATAAGATTTCAGGGAAATTCTATCACATTTGTTCAATTTACGTCGCTCCTATTTCAGATAGCGTATTGGGCTAAGCGGCATCACAAAGCGCATGAAATGGCGAACAAAATGCACTATTAAACTTCTAGGCTATGGCGAACAGAGACCAGATTAGATCATTTTATATTTTGGTTAACATAAGAATTCTGCGAAATTCTATCACATTTGTTCAATTTACGTCGCTCCTATTTCCGATAGCTTATTGGGCTTAGCGGCATCTCAAAGCGCATAAAGTGACGAGTGAAATGCACTATTACACTTCTAGGGTAGGGCAAACAGAGAGCCGATTAGATCATATTATATTATGGTTAATTTAAGAATTCAGCAAAATTCTATCACATTTGTTCAACTTACGTCGCTCCTATTTCAGATAGCGTACTGGGCTAGGCGGTACCTTAAAGCGCGTGGAATGACGAGTAAAATGCACTACTAAACTTCTATGATAGGGCAATCAGAGACCCGATTAGATCATTTTATATTTTGTTTAATATAAGAATTCAGGGAAATTCTATCACATTTGTTCAATTTACGTCGCTCCTATTTCAGATAGCGTATTGGGCTAAGCGGCCTCTCAAAGCGCATGAAATGGCGAATAAAATGCACTATTAAACTTCTATGATAGGGCAATCAGAGACCCGGTTAGATCATTTTATATTTTGGTTAATATAAGAATTCAAGGAAATTCTATCACAATTGTAAAATTTACGTCGCTCCTATTACAGATAGCGTATTGGGCTAAGCGGCATCACAAAGCGCATGAAATGGCGAGTAAAATGCACTATTAAACTTCTATGATAGGGCAATCAGTGACCCGATTAGATCATTTTATATTATAGTTAATTTAAGAATTCAGCGAAATTCTATCACATTTGTTCAATTTACGTCGCTCCTATTTCAGATAGCGTATTGGGCTAAGCGGGATCTTAAAGCGCGTGGAATGGCGAGTAAAATGCACTACTAATCTTCTATGATAGGGCAATCAGAGACCCGATTAGATCATTTTATATTTTGATTAATATAAGATTTCAGGGAAATTCTATCACATTTGTTCAATTTACGTCGCTCCTATTTCAGATAGCGTATTGGGCTAAGCGGGATCTCAAAGCGCATGAAATGGCCACTAAAATGCACTATTAAACCTCTAGGCTAGGGCGAACAGAGACCCGATTAGATCATTTCACATTAAGGTTAATATAAGAATTCACGGAAATTCTATCACATTTGTTCAATTTACGTCGCTCCTACTTCAGATAGCGTATTGGGCTAAGCGGCATCTCAAAGCGCATGAAATGGCGAGTAAAATGCACTATTAAACTTCTAGGGTACGGCAATCAGAGACCCGATTAGATCATTTTATATTTTGGTTAATATAAGAATTCAGCGAAGTTCTATCACAGTTGTTCAATTTACGTCGCTCCTAATTCAGATAGCGTATTGGGCAAAGCGGCATCTCAAAGCGCATGAAATGGCGAGTGAAATGCACTATATGACTTCTATGGTAGGGCGAACAGAGACCCGATTAGATCATTTTACATTGAGGTTAATATAAGTATTCAGCGAGATTCTATCACACTTGTTCAATTTACGTCGCTTCTATTTCAGACAGCGTACTGGGCAAAGCGGCATCTCAAAGCGCATGAAATGACGAGTAAAATGCACTATTAAACTTCTAGGGTAGGGCAAACAGAGACCCGATTAGATCATTTTATGTGATGGTTAATTTAAGAATTCAGCAAAATTCTATCACATTTGTTCAATTTACGTCGCTCCTATTTCAGATAGCGTACTGGGCTAGGCGGCAACTTAAAGCGCGTGGAATGGCGAGGAAAATGCACTATTAAACTTCTATGATAGGGCAATCAGTGACCCGATTAGATCATTTTATATTATAGTTAATTTAAGAATTCAGCGAAATTCTATCACATTTGTTCAATTTACGTCGCTCCTATTTCAGATAGCGTATTGGGCTAAGCGGCATCTCAAAGCGCATGAAATGGCGTGTAAAATGCAATACTAAACTTCTAGGATAAGGCAAACAGAGACCCGATTAGATCATTTTATATTTTTGTTAATATAAGAATTCAGCGAAATTCTATCACATTTGTTCAATTTACGTCGCTCATATTTCAGATAGCGTATTGTGATAAGCGGCATCTCAAAGCGCATGAAATGGCAAGTAAAATGCACTATTAAACTTCTAGGGTAGGGCAATCAGTGACCCGATTAGATCATTTTATATTATAGTTAATTTAAGAATTCAGCGAAATTCTATCACATTTGTTCAATTTACGTCGCTCCTGTTTCAGATAGCGTATTGGGTTATGCGGCATCTTAACGCGCTCGGAATGGCGAGTAAAATGCACTATTAAACTTCTATGCTAGGGCAATCAGAGACCCGATTAGATCATTTTATATTTTGGTTAATATAAGAATTCAGTGAAATTCTATCACATTTGTTCAATTTACGTCGCTCCTATTTCAGATAGCGTATTGGGCAAAGCGGCATCTCAAAGCGTATGAAATGGCGAATAAAATGCACTATTAAAGTTCTAGACTCGGGCGGACAGAGATCCGATTAGATCATTTTACATTATGGTTAATAAAAGAATTCAGTGAAATTCTATCACATTTGTTCAACTTATATCGCTCCAATTTCAGATAGCGTATTAGGCTAAGCGGCATCTCAAAGCGCATGAAATGACGAGTAAAATGCACTATTAATGTTCTAGGGTAGGGCAAACAGAGACCCGATTAGATCATTTTATATTATGGTTAATTTAAGAATTGAGCGAAATTCTATCACATTCGTTCAATTTACGTCGCTCCTATTTCAGATAGCGTATTGGGCAAAGCGGCATCTCAGAGCGCATGAAATGACGAGTAAAATGCACTATTAAACTTCTAGGGTAGGGCTAGCAGAGACCCGATTAGATCATTTTATATTATGGTTAATTTAAGAATTCAGCAAAATTCTATCACATTCGTACAATTTAGGTCGCTCCTATTTCAGATAGCGTATTGGGCTAAGCGGCATCTCAAAGCGCATGAAATGGCGAGTGAAATGCACTATAAGACTTCTATGGTAGGGCGAACAGAGACCAGATTAGATCATTTTACATTCTGGTTAATAAAATAATTCAGCGAAATTCTGTCACATTTGTTCAACTTTCGTCGCTCCTATTTCAGATAGCGTATTGAGCTAAGCGGCATCTCGAAGCGCATGAAATGGCGAGCATAATGCACTATTAAACTTCTAGGATAAGGCAAACAGATACCCGATTAGATCATTTTATATTATGGTTAATTTAAGAATTCAGCAAAATTCTATCACATTTGTTCAATTTACGTCGCTCCTATTTCGGATAGCGTACTGGGCTAGGCGGCATCCTAAAGCGCGTGGAGTGGCGGGTAAAATGCACTATTAATCTTCTATGATAGGGCAATCAGAGACCCGATTAGATCATTTTATATTTTGGTTAATATAAGAATTCAGTGAAATTCTATCACATTTGTTCAATTTACGTCGCTCCTATTTCAGATAGCGTATTGGGCTATGCGGCATCTTAAAGCGCATGAAATGGCGAATAAAATGCACTATTAAACTTCTATGATAGGGCAATCAGAGACACGATTAGATCATTTTATATTATGGTTAATTTAAGAATTCAGCGAAATTCTATCACATTTGTTCAATTTACGTCGTTCCAATTTCAGATAGCGTATTGGGCTAAGCGGCATCTCAAAGCGCATGAAATGGCGAATAAAATGAACTATTAATCTTCTAGGCTAGGGCGAACAGTGACCCGAGCAGATCATTTTACATTATGGTTAATAAAAGAATGCAGCGAAATTCTATCACATTTGTTCAATTTACGTCGCTCCTATTCCAGATAGCGTATTGGGCTAAGCGGCATCTCAAAGCGCATGAAATGGCGAGTAAAATGCGCTATTAAACTTCTAGGATAAGGCAAACAGAGACCCGATTAGATCGTTTTATGGTACGGTTAATATAAGAATTCAGCGTAATTCTATCACATTTGTTCAAGTTACGTCGCTCCTATTTCAGATAGCGTACTGGGCTAGGCGGCATCATAAAGCGCGTGGAATGGCGAGTAAAATGCACTACTAATCTTCTATGATAGGGCAATCAGAGACCCGATTAGATCATTTTATATTTTGATTAATATAAGATTTCAGGGAGATTCTATCGCATTTGTTCAATTTACGTCGCTCCTATTTCAGATGGCGTATTGGGCTAAGCGGGATCTCAAAGCGCATGAAATGGCGAGTGATATGCACTACTAATCTTTTATGATACGGCAATCAGAGACCCGATTAGATCATTTTATATTATAGTGAATTTAAGAATTCCCCGAAATTCTCTCACATTTGTTCAATTATGTCGCTCCTAATTCAGATAGCGTACTTGGCTGGGCGGCATCTTAAAGCGCGTGGAATGGCGAGTAAAATGCACTATTAAACTTCTATGATAGGGCAATCAGAGACCCGATTAGGTCATTTTATATTTCGGTTAATATAAGAATTCAGCGAAATTCTATCACATTTGTTCAATTTACGTCGCTCCTATTTAAGATAGCTTATTGGGCGAAGTGGCATCTCAAAGCGCATGAAATGACGAGCGAAATGCACTATTAAACTTCTACGGTAGGGCAAACAGAGACTCGATTAGATCATTTTACATTAATGTTAGTATGAGAATTCAGCGAAATTCTATCACATTTGTTCAATTTACGTCGCTCCTATTTCAGATAGCGTATTGGGCTACGCGGCATCTCAAAGCGCATGAAATGGCGGATAAAATGCACTATTAAACTTCTAGGCTAGGGCGAACAGAGACCCGATTAGATCATTTTACATTATGGTTAATAAAAGAATGCAGCGAAATTCTATCACAATTGTCCAATTTACGTCGCTCCTATTTCAGATAGCGTATTGGGCAAAGCGGCATCTCAAAGCGTATGAAATGGCGAATAAAATGCACTATTAAAGTTCTAGACTCGGGCGGACAGAGATCCGATTAGATCATTTTACATTATGGTTAATAAAAGAATTCAGCGAAATTCTGTCACATTTGTTCAACTTATATCGCTCCAATTTCAGATAGCGTATTAGGGTAAGCGGCATCTCAAAGCGCATGAAATGACGAGTAAAATGCACTATTAAAGTTCTAGTGTAGGGCAAACAGAGACCCGATTAGATCATTTTATATTTTCGTTAATATAAGAATTCAACGAAATTCTATCACATTTGTAAAATTTACGTCGCTCCTATTACAGATAGCTTATTGGGCTTAGAGGCATCTCAAAGAGCATGAAATGACGAGTGAAATGCACTATTAAACTTCTAGGCTAGGGCAAACAGAGACCCGATTAGATTATTTTATATTACGGTTAATATACGAATTCAGCGTAATTCTATCACATTTGTTCAACTTACGTCGTTCCTATTTCAGATAGCGTACTGGGCTAGGCTGCATCTTAAAGCGCGTGGAATGGCGAGTAAAGTGCACTATTAAACTTCTATGATAGGGCAATCAGAGACCCGATTAGATCATTTTATATATTGGTTAATATAAGAATTCAACGAAATTCTATCACATTTGAAAATTTACGTCGCTCCTATTACAGATAGCTTATTGGGCTTAGCGGCATCTCAAAGCGCATGGAATGACGAGTGAAATGCACTATTAAACTTCTAGGGAAGGGCAAACAGTGACGCGATTAGATCATTTTATATTATGGATAATTTAAGAATTCAGCAAAATTCTATCACATTTGCGTAATTTACGTCGCTCCTATTTCAGATATCGTATTGGGCTAAGCGGTATCTCAAAGCGCATGAAATGGCGAGTAAAATGCAATGCTAAACTTCTAGGATAAGGCAAACAGAGCCCCGATTAGATTATTTTATATTACGGTTAATATAAGAATTCAGCGTAATTCTATCACATTTGTTCAACTTACGTCGCTGCTAATTTAGATAGCGTACTGGGCTAGGCGGCATCTTAAAGCGCGTGGAATGGCGAGTAAAATGCACTGCTAATCTTCTATGATAGGGCAATCAGAGTCCCGATTAGATCATTTTATATTTTGTTTAATATAAGATTTCAGGGAAATTCTATCACATTTGTTCAATTTACGTCGCTCCTATTTCAGATAGCGTATTGGGCTAAGCGGCAGCTCAAAGCGCATGAAATGGCGAGTAAAATGCAATATTAAGCTTCTAGGGTAGGGCAAACAGACACCCGATTAGATCATTTTATATTATGGTTAATTTAAGAGTTCAGCGAAATTCTATCACATTTGTTCAACTTATATCGCTCCTATTTCAGATAGCGTATTAGGCTAAGCGGCATCTCAAAGCGCATGAAATGACGAGTAAAATGCACTATTAAAGCTCTAGGGTACGGCAAACAGAGACCCGATTAGATCATTTTATATTATGGTTAATTTAAGAATTGAGCGAAATTCTATCACATTCGTTCAATTTACGTCGCTCCTATTTCAGATAGCGTATTGGGCAAAGCGGCATCTCAAAGCGCATGAAATGACGAGTAAAATGCACTATTAAAGCTCTAGGGTACGGCAAACAGAGACCCGATTAGATCATTTTATATTATGGTTAATTTAAGAATTGAGCGAAATTCTATCACATTCGTTCAATTTACGTCGCTCCTATTTCAGATAGCGTATTGGGCAAAGCGGCATCTCAAAGCGCATGAAATGACGAGTAAAATGCACTATTAAACTTCTAGGGTAGGGCAAGCAGAGACTCGATTAGATCATTTTATATTATGGTTAATTTAAGAATTCAACAAAATTCTATCACATTCGTTCAACTTAGGTCGCTCCTATTTCAGATAGCGTATTGGTCTAAGCGGCATCTCAAAGCGCATGAAATGGCGAGTGAAATGCACTATATGACTTCTATGGTAGGGCGAACAGAGACCCGATTAGATCATTTTACATTGAGGTTAATATAAGAATTCACAGAAATACTAACACATTTGTTCAATTTACGTCGCTCCTATTTCAGATAGCGTATTGGGCTATGTGGCATCTCAAAGCGCATGAAATGGCGAGTAAAATGCACTGTTAAACTTCTAGGGTAGGGCAAACAGAGACCCGATTAGATCATTTGTTATTATGGTTAATTTAAGAATTCAGCGAAATTCTATCACATTTGTTCAATTTATGTCGCTCCTATTTCAGATAGCGTATTGGGCTAAGCGGCATCTCGAAGCGCATGAAATGGCGAGTATAATGCACCATTAAACTTCTAGGGTAAGGTAAACAGAGGCCCGATTACATCATTTTATATTACGGTTAATATAAGAATGCAGCGTAATTCTATCACATTTGTTCAACATACGTCGCTCATATTTCAGATAGCGTACTGGGCTAGGCGGCATCTTAAAGCGCGTGGAATGGCGAGTAAAATGCACTACTAATCTTCTATGATAGGGCAATCAGAGACCCGATTAGATCATTTTATATTTTGTTTAATATAAGATTTCAGGGAAATTCTATCACATTTGTTCAATTTACGTCGCTCCCATTTCAGATAGCGTATTGGGCGAAGCGGCATCTCAAAGCGCATGAAATGGCGACTAAAATGCACTATTAAACTTCTAGGGTAGGGCAAGCAGAGACCCGATTAGATCATTTTATATTATGGTTAATTTAAGATTTCAGCAAAATTCTATAACATTTGTTCAATTTACGTCGCTCCTATTTCAGATAGCGTACTGGGTTCGGCCGCATCTTAAAGCGCGTGGAATGGCGAGTGAAATGCACTATTAGACTTCTATGGTAGGGCGAACAGAGACCCGATTAGATCATTTTATATTATGGTTAATTTAAGAATTCAGCGAAATTCTATAACATTTGTTCAATTTACGTCGCTCCTATTCCAGATAGCGTATTGGGCTACGCGGCAGCTTAAAGCACATGAAATGGCGAGTATAATGCACTATCAAACTTCTATGATAGGGCAAACAGAGGCCCGATTACATCATTTTATATTACGGTTAATATAAGAATTCAGCGTAATTCTATCACATTTGTTCAACTTACGTAGCTCCTATTTCAGATACCGTACTGGGCTAGGCGGCATCATAAAGCGCGTGGAATGGCGAGTAAAATGCACTACTAAACTTCTATGATAGGGCAATCAGAGACCCGATTAGATCATTTTATATTTTGTTTAATATAAGATTTCAGGGAAATTCTATCGCATTTGTTCAATTTACGTCGCTCCTATTTCAGATAGCGTATTCGGCTAAGCGGCATCTCAAAGCGCATGAAATGGCGAGTAAAATGCACTATTAGATTTCTATGGTAGGGCGTACAGAGACCCGATTAGATCATTTTATATTATGGTTAATTTAAGAATTCAGCAAAATTCTATCACATTTGTTCAATTTACGTCGCTCCTATTTCAGATACCGTACTGGGATCGGCGGCATCTTAAAGCGCGTGGAATGGCGAGTGAAATGCACTATTAGACTTCTATGGTAGGGCGAACAGAGACCCGATTAGATCATTTTACATTAAGGTTAATATAAGAATTCAGGGAAATTCTATCACATTTGTTCAATTCACGTCGCTCCTATTCCAGATAGCGTATTGGGCTATGCGTCATCTCAAAGCACATGAAATGGCGAGTAAAATGCACTTTTAAACGTCTACGGTAGGTCAAACAGAGACCCGATTAGATCATTTTATGTTATGGTTAATTTAAGAACTCAGCGAAATTCTATCACATTTGTTCAATTTACGTCGCTCCTATTTCAGATAGCGTATTGGGCTAAGCGGCATCTGAAGGCGCATGAAATGGCGAGTAAAATGCACTATTAAACTTCTAGGGTAGGGCAAACAGATACCCGATTAAATCATTTTATATTATGGTTAATTTAAGATGTCAGCAAAATTTTATCACATTTGTTCAATTTACGTCGCTCCTATTTCAGATAGCGTACTGGGCTAGGCGGCATCTTAAAGCGCGTGGAATGCCGAGTAGAATGCACTACTAAACTTCTATGATAGGGCAATCAGAGACCCGATTAGATCATTTTATATTTTGGTTAATATAAGAATTCAGGGAAATTCTATCACATTTGTTCAATTCACGTCGCTCCTATTCCAGATAGCGTATTGGGCTAAGCGGCATCTCAAAGCGCATGAAATGGCGAGGAAAATGCACTTTTAAACGTCTAGGATAGGGCAAACAGAGACCCCATTAGATCATTTTATGTTATGGTTAATTTAAGAACTCAGCAAAATTCTATCACATTTGTTCAATTCACGTCGCTCCTATTTCAGATAGCGTACTGGGCTAGGCGGCAACTTAAAGCGCGTGGAATGGCGAGTAAAACGCACTATTAAACTTCTATGATAGGGCAATCAGTGACCCGAGTAGATCATTTTATGTTATGGTTAATTTAAGAACTCAGCAAAATTCTATCACATTTGTTCAATTCACGTCGCTCCTATTTCAGATAGCGTACTGGGCTAGGCGGCAACTTAAAGCGCGTGGAATGGCGAGTAAAACGCACTATTAAACTTCTATGATAGGGCAATCAGTGACCCGAGTAGATCATTTT
This sequence comes from Macropis europaea, assembly GCA_916610135.2. Lineage (NCBI taxonomy): Eukaryota > Metazoa > Arthropoda > Insecta > Hymenoptera > Melittidae > Macropis > Macropis europaea. The sequence continues at coordinate 1,557 of CAKAJE020000156.1, read as the reverse complement.
ATATTTTGTTTAATGTAAGATTTCAGGGAAATTCTATCACATTTGTTCAATTTACGTCGCTTCTATTACAGATAGCTTATTGGGCTTAGCGGCATCTCAAAGCGCATGGAATGACGAGTGAAATGCACTATTAACCTTCTAGGGTAGGGTAAACAGTGACGCGATTAGATCATTTTATATTATGGTTAATTTAAGAATTCAGCAAAATTCTATCACATTTGCTCAATTTACGTCGCTCCTATTTCAGATAGCGTATTGGGCTAAGCGGTACCTCAAAGCGCATGAAATGGCGAGTAAAATGCAATACTAAACTTCGAGGATAAGGCAAACAGAGACCCGATTAGATTATTTTATATTACGGTTAATATAAGAATTCAGCGTAATTCTATCACATTTGTTCAACTTACGTCGCTCCTAATTTAGATAGCGTACTGGGCTAGGCGGCATCTTAAAGCGCGTGGAATGGCGAGTAAAATGCACTGCTAAACTTCTATGATAGGGCAATCAGAGACCCGATTAGATCATTTTATATTTTGTTTAATATAAGATTTCAGGGAAATTCTATCACATTTGTTCAATTTACGTCGCTCCTATTTCAGATAGCGTATTGGGCTAAGCGGCATCTCAAGGCGCATGAAATGGAGAATAAAATGCGCTATTAAACTTCTAGGCTAGGGCGAACAGAGACCCGATTAGATCATTTTACATTAAGGTTAATATAAGTATTCAGCGAGATTCTATCACACTTGTTAAAGTTACGTCGCTTCTATTTAAGACAGCGTACTGAGCTAGGCGGCATCTTAAAGCGCGTGGAATGGCGAGTAAAATGCACTATTAACCTTCTATGATAGGGCAATCAGAGACCAGATTAGATCATTATATACTTTGGTTAATATAAGTATTCAGCGAAATTCTATCACATTTGTTCAATTTACGTCGCTCCTATTTCAGATAGCGTATTGGGCTAAGCGGCATCTCAAAGCGCATGAAATGACGAGTGAAATGCACTATTAAACTTCTAGGGTAGGGCAAACAGGGACCCGATTAGATCATTTTATATTATGGTTAATTTAAGATGTCAGCAAAATTTTATCACATTTGTTCAATTTACGTCGCTCCTATTTCAGATAGCGTACTGGGCTAGGCGGCATCTTAAAGCGCGTGGAATGCCGAGTAGAATGCACTACTAAACTTCTATGATAGGGCAATCAGAGACCCGATTAGATCATTTTATATTTTGGTTAATATAAGAATTCAGCGAAATTCTATCACATTTGTTCAATTTAGGTCGCTCGTATTTCTGATAGCGTATTGGGCTAAGCGGCATCTCAAAGCGCATGAAATGGCGAGGAAAATGCACTTTTAAACGTCTAGGATAGGGCAAACAGAGACCCCATTAGATCATTTTATGTTATGGTTAATTTAAGAACTCAGCAAAATTCTATCACATTTGTTCAATTCACGTCGCTCCTATTTCAGATAGCGTACTGGGCTAGGCGGCAACTTAAAGCGCGTGGAATGGCGAGTAAAACGCACTATTAAACTTCTATGATAGGG
>CAKAJE020000155.1:81935-202548 GCA_916610135.2 Macropis europaea | reverse complement strand
CCTATCATAGAAGTTTAGTAGTGCATTTTACTCGTCATTTCATGCGCTTTATGGTGCCGCTTAGCCCAACACGCTATCTGAAATTGGAGCTACGTAAATTGAACAAATGTGATAGAATTACGCAGAATTCTTATATTAACCATAATATAAGATGACCTAATCGGGTCTCTGATTGCCCTATCATAGAAGTTTAATAGTGCATTTTACTCGCCATTCCACGCGCATTACGATGCCGCCTAGCCCAGTACGCTATGTGAAATAGCAGCGACGTAAATTGAACAAATGTGATAGAATTACTCTGAATTCTTATATTAACCATAATATAAGATGACCTAATCGGGTCTCTGATTGCCCTATCCTAGTAGTTTGGTAGTGCATTTTACTCGACATTTCATGCGCTTTAAGATGCCGCTTAGTCCAATACGCTATCTGAAGTAGGAGCGACGTAAATTGAACAAATGTGATAGAATTACGCAGAATTCTTATATTAACCATAATATAAAATGATCTAATGGGGTCTCCGATTGCCATATCACAGATGTTCAGTAGTGCATTTTGCTCGCCATTTCATGCGCCTTAAGAGTCCGCTTAGCACAATACGCTGTATGAAATAGGTTCAACATAAATTCAACAAATGTGATACATTACGCAGAATTCTTATATTAACCATAATATAATATGATCTATTCGGGTCTTTGATTGCCCTATCATAGAAGTTTAACAGTGCACTTTACTCGACATTTCATGTGCTTTAAGATGCCACATAGCCCAATACGCTATCTGAAATAGGAGCGCCGTAAATTGAACAAATGTGATAGAATTACGCTGAATTCTTAAATTAACCATAACATAAACTGATGTAATCGGGTCTCTGTTTTCCCTACCCTAGAAGATTAATAGTACATTTTACTCGCCATTTCTGGCGCTTTGAGATGCCGCTTAGCCCAATACGCTATCTGAAATAGGAGCGACGTAAATTGAACAAATGTGACAGAATTTCGCTGAATTCTTATATTAACCATAACATAAACTGATGTAATCGGGTCTCTGTTCGCCGTACCCTAGAAGTTTAATAGTGTATTTTGCTCGCCATTTCAGGCGCTTTCAGATGCCGCTTAGCCCAATACGCTGTCTGAAATAGGAGCGACGTAAATTGAACAAATGTGATAGAATTTTGCTGAATTCTTAAATTAACCATAATATAAAATGATCTAATCGGATCTCTGTTTACCCTACCCTAGAAGATTAATAGTACATTTTACTCGCCATTTCAGGCGCTTTGAGATGCTACATAGCCCAATGCGCTATCTGAAATAGGAGCGACGTAAATTGAACAAATGTGATAGAATTTCGCTGAATTCTTATATTAACCATAATATAAAATGATCTAATCGGGTCTCTGATTGCCCTATCATAGAAGGATAACAGTGCATTTTCCTCGACATTTCATGCGCTTTAAGATGCCGCCTATCCCAATACGCTATCTGAAATAGGGGCGACGTAAATTGAACAAATGTGATAAAATTACGCCGAATTCTTATATTAACCATAATGTAAAATGATCTAATCGGGTCTCTGTTTGCCCTACCCTAGAAGTTTAGTAGTGCATTTTACTCGCCATTTCATGCGCTTTAAGATGCCACATAGCCCAATACGCTATCTGCAATAGGAGCGCCGTAAATTGAACAAATGCGATAGAATTACGCAAAATTCTTATATTAACCGTAATATGAAATGATCTAATCGGGTCTCTGATTACCCTATCAAAGAAGTTTGATAGTGCATTTTACTCGTCATTTCCTGTGCTTTAGGGTGCCGCCTAGCCCAATACACTATCTGAAATTGGAGCTACGTAAATTGAACATATGTGATAGAGTTAAGCAGAATTCTTATATTAACCATAACATAAAGTGATCGAATCGGGTCTCTGTTTGCCCAATCAAAGAAGCTTAGTGGTGCATTTTACTGGTCATGTCATGCGCTTTAAGATGCCACCTAGCCCAATACGCTATCTGAAATAGGGGCGACGTAAATTGAACTAATGTGATGAAATTAAGCTGAATTCTTATATTAACAATAATATAAAATGATCTAATCTGGTCTCTGATTGCCCTATCATAGAAGGTTAGGAGTGCATTTTACTCGTCATTCCACGCGCTTTAAGTTGCCGCCAAGCCCAATATATTATCTGAAATAGGAGCGACGTAATTTGACCAAAGGTGATAGAATTACGCTGAATTCTTATATTAATCATAATATAAGATGACCTAATCGAGTCTCTGATTGCCCTATCCGAGAAGTTTAGTAGTGTATTTTACTCGACATTTCATGAGCTTGAAGATGCCGCCTCGCCCGATACGCTATCTGAAATAGGAGCGACGTAAACTGAACAAATGTGATAGAATTTCGCTGAATTCTTATATTAACCATAATATAAAATGACATAATGGTGTCTCTGATTACCGTATCACTGAAGTTTAGTAGTGCATTTTAATCGGAATCTCATGCCCTTTAAGATTCTGCTTAGCCCAATACGCTATCTGAAATAGGAGCGACGTAAATTGAACAAATGTGATAGAATTTCGCTGTATCCTTAAATTAACCATAATATAAAATGATCTAATCGGGTCTCCGATTGCCCTATCCTAGAAGTTTAGTAGTGCATTATACTCGACATTTCATGCGCATTAACATGCCGCTTAGACCAATACGCTATCTGAAATAGGAGCGACGTAAATTGAACAAATGTGATAGAGTTACCCTGAATTCTGATATTAACCATAATATAAAATGATCTAATCGGATCTCTGATTGCCCTATCATAGAAGTTTAGTAGTGCATTTTACTCGTCATTTCATGCGCTTTATGGTGCCGCTTAGCCCAACACGCTATCTGAAATTGGAGCTACGTAAATTGAACAAATGTGATAGAATTTCGCTGAATTCTTAAATTAACCATAATATAAAAAGACCTAATCGGCTCAGTGTTTACCCTACCCTAGAATTTTAATAGTGCATTTTACTTAACATGTCATGCGCTTTAAGATGCCACCTAGCCCAATACACTCTCTGAAATAGGGGCGACGTAAATTGAGCAAATGTGATAAAATTTCGCTGAATTCTTATATTAACCATAATATAATATGATCTATTCGGGTCTCTGATTGCCCTATCATAGAAGTTTAACAGTGCATTTTACTCGACGTCTCATGCGCTTTAAGATGCCACCTATCCCAATACGCTATCTGAAATAGGGGCGACGTAAATTGAACAAATGTGATAGAATTACGCAAAATTCTTATATTAACCATAATATAATACGATCTATTCGAGTCTCTGATAGCCCTATCATAGAAGTTTAATAGTGCATTTTGCTCGGCATTTCATGCGCTTTAAGATGGCGCACAGCCCAATACGCTATCTGAAATTGGAGCTACGTAAACTAAACAAGTGTGATAAAGTTTCGCTTACTTCTTGAATTCACCATAATATAAAATGATCTAATCGGGTCTCTGATTGCCCTATCAAAGAAGTTTGATAGTGCATTTTACTCGCCATTTCATGTGCTTTGAGGTGCCGCCTAGCCCAATACACTATCTGAAATTGGAGCTACGTAAATTGAACAAATGTGATAGAATCACGCTGAATTCTTAAATTAACCATAATACAAAATGATATAATCGGGTCTCTGTTTGCCCTACCCTAGAAGTTTATTAGTGTATTTTACTCGCCATTTCATGCCCTTTGAGATGACGCTTAGCCCAATACGCTATCTGAAATAGGCGCGACGTAAAATGAACAAATGTGATAGAATTTCGCTAAATTCTTTTATTAACCATAATATAAAATGATCTAATCGGGTCTCTGTTTGCACTACCCTAGAAGTTTAATAGTGCATTTCACTCGCCATTTCATGCGCTTTGAGACGCCGCCTAGCCCAATACGCTATCTGAAATGGGAGCGACGTAAATTGAACAAATGTGATAGAATTTCGCTGAATTCTTATATTAACCAAAATATAAAACGATCTAATGGGGTCTCTGATTGCCCTATCATAGAAGTTTTATAGTGCATTTTACTCGCCATTCCACGCGCTTTATGATGCCCCTTAGCCCAATACGCCATCTGAATTAGGAGTGACGTAAATTGAACAAATGTGATAGAATTACGCTGTATTCATATATTAACCGTAATATAAAATGATCTAATCGGGCGTCTGATTGCCCTATCCTAGAAGTTTAGTAGTGCATTTTACTGGCAATTTCATGTGCTTTGGCTTGCTGCTTAGCCCAATACGCTATCTGAAATAGGAGCGAAGTAAATTGAACAAATGTGATAGAATTTCGCTAAATTCTTATATTAACCAAAATATGAAATGATCCAATCTGGTCTCTGATTGCCCGACCATAGAAGGTTAATAGTGCATTTTACTCGCCATTCCACGCGCTTTAAGATGCCGCTTAGCCCAGTACGCTATCTGAAATAGGAGCGACGTAAATTGAACAAATGTGATAGAATTTCGCTGAATTCTTATTTTAACCAAAACATAAAATGATCTAATCTGGTCTCTGATTGCCCTATCATAGATGGTTAATAGTGCTCTTTACTCGCCATTTCATGCGCTTTGAGGTGCCGCGTAGCCGAATACGCTATTTGAAATAGGAGCGACGTAAATTGAACAAATGTGATACAATTTTGCTGAATTCTTAAATTAACCATAATATAAAATGATCTAATCGGGACTCTGTTTGCCCTACCCTAGAAGTTTATTAGTGCATTTTACTCGACATTTCATGAGCTTTGAGATGCCGCTTAGCCCAATACGCTATCTGAAATAGGAGCGACGTAAATTGAACAAATGTGATAGAATTTCGCTAAATTGTTTTATTAACCATAATATAAAATGATCTAATCGGGTCTCTGTTTGCCCTACCCTAGAAGTTTAATAGTGCATTTTACTCGCCATTTCATGCGCTTTGAGACGCCGCCTAGCCCAATACGCTATCTGAAATAGGAGCGACGTAAACTGAACAAATGTGATAGAATTTCCCTGAATTCTTATATTAACCTTAATGTAAAATGATCTAATCGGGTCTCTGTTCGCCCTACCCTAGAAGTTTAATAGTGCATTTCACTCGCCATTTCATGCCCTTTGAGATGACGCTTAGCCCAATACGCTATCTGAAATAGGAGCGACGTAAATTGAACAAATGAGATAGAATTTCGCCGAATTCTTATATTAACCAAAATATAAAATGAACTAATCGGGTCTCTGTTTGCCCTACCCTAGAAGTATAGTACTGCATTTTATTCGCTATTTCATACGCTTTGAGACGCCGCTTAGCCCAATACGCTATCTGAAATAGGAGCGAAGTTAATTGAACAAATGGGATAGCATTTCTCAGAATTCTTAAATTAACCATAATATAAAATGATCTAATCGGGTCTCTGATTGCCCTATCATAGAAGTTTAATAGTGCATTTTACTCGCCATTCCACGCGCTTTAAGATGCCGCCTATCCCAGTACGCTATCTGAAATAGGAGCGACGTAAATTGAACAAATGTGATAGAATTTTGCTGAATTATTAAGTTAACCATAATATAAAATGTTCTAATCGGGTCACTGTTCGCTCTACCCTGGAAGTTTAATAGTGCATTTCACTCGTCATTTCATGCGCTTTGAGATGCCGCTTAGCCCAATACGCTATCTGATGTTGGAGCGACGTAAATTGAACAAATGTGATAGAATTACGCTGAATTCTTATATTAATCATAATATCAGATGACCTAATCGGGTCTCTGACTGCCCTATCCGAGAAGTTTAGTATCGCATTTTACTCGACATTTCATGCGCTTTAAGATGCCGCCTCGTCCAATACGCTATCTGAAATAGGAGCGACGTACATTGAACAAATGTGATAGAATTTCGCTGAATTCTTAAATTAACCGTAATATAAAATGATCTAATCGGGTCTCTGATAGCCCTATCATAGAAGGCTAGTAGTGCATTTTACTCGTCATTCGACGGGCTTTAAGATGCCGCCTAACCCAATACGCTATCTGAAATAGGAGCGACGTAAATTGCACAAATGTGATAGAATTACGCTGCATCCTTATATTAATCAAAACATATGATGACCTTATCGGGTCTCTGATTGCCCTATCATAGAAGTTTAATAGTGCATTTTACTCGCCATTCCACGCGCATTAAGATGCCGCCCAGCCCAGTACGCTATGTGAAATAGCAGCGACGTAAATTGAACAAATGTGATAGAATTACGCTGAATTCTTATATTAACCATAATATAAGATGACCTAATCGGGTCTCTGATTGCCCTATCCTAGTAGTTTGGTAGTACATTTTCCTCGACATTTCATGCGCTTTAAGATGCAACTTAGTCCAATACGCTATCTGAAGTAGGAGCGACGTAAATTGAACAAATGTGATAGAATTACACAGAATTCTTATATTAACCATAATATAAAATGATCTAATGGGGTCTCCGATTGCCATATCACAGATGTTCAGTAGTGCATTTTGCTCGCCATTTCATGCGCCTTAAGAGTCCGCTTAGCACAATACGCTGTATGAAATAGGTTCGACATAAATTCAACAAATGTGATAGATTACGCAGAATTCTTATATTAACCATAATATAATATGATCTATTCGTGTCTTTGATTGCCCTATCATAGAAGTTTAACAGTGCATTTTACTCGACATTTCATGTGCTTTAAGATGCCACATAGCCCAATACGCTATCTGAAATAGGAGCGCCGTAAATTGAACAAATGTGATAGAATTACGCTGAATTCTTAAATTAACCATAACATAAACTGATGTAATCGGGTCTCTGTTTACCCTACCCTAGAAGATTAATAGTACATTTTACTCGCCATTTCTGGCGCTTTGAGTTGCCGCTGAGCCCAATACGCTATCTGAAATAGGAGCGACGTAAATTGAACAAATGTGACAGAATTTCGCTGAATTCTTATATTAACCATAACATAAACTGATGTAATCGGGTCTCTGTTCGCCGTACCCTAGAAGTTTAATAGTGTATTTTACTCGCCATTTCAGGCGCTTTCAGATGCCGCTTAGCCCAATACGCTGTCTGAAATAGGAGCGACGTAAATTGAACAAATGTGATAGACTTTTGCTGAATTCTTCAATTAACCATAATATAAAATGATCTAATCGGATCTCTGTTTACCCTACCCTAGAAGATTAATAGTACATTTTACTCGCCATTTCAGGCGCTTTGAGATGCCACTTAGCCCAATGCGCTATCTGAAATAGGAGCGACGTAAATTGAACAAATGTGATAGAATTTCGCTGAATTCTTATATTAACCATAATATAAAATGATCTAATCGGGTCTCTGATTGCCCTATCATAGAAGGTTAACAGTGCATTTTCCTCGACATTTCATGCGCTTTAAGATGCCGCCTATCCCAATACGCTATCTGAAATAGGGGCGACGTAAATTGAACAAATGTGATAAAATTACGCTGCATTCTTATATTAACCATAATATAATACGATATATTCGGGTCTCTGATTGCCCTATCATAGAAGATTAATAGTGCAATTTACTCGTCATTTCATGCGCTTTAAGATGTCACGTAGCCCTGTACGCTATCTGAAATAGGGGCGACGTAAATTGAACAGATGTGATAAAATTACGCTGAATTCTTATATAAACAATAATATAAGATGATCTATTCGGTTCTCTGATTGCCCTATCATAGAAGTTTAATAGTGCATTTTACTCGTCATTTCATGCGCTTTAAGGTGTCGCCTCGCCCACTACGCTATCTGAAATAGGAGCGACGTAAATGGAACAAATGCGATAGAATTACGCTGAATTCTTATATTAACCATAATATAAGATGATCAAATCGGGTCTCTGATTGCCCTGTCATAGAAGTTTAATAGTGCATTTTACTCGCCATTTCATGCGCTTCATGGTGCCGTTTAGCCCAATACGCTATCTGAAATAGGAGCGTTGTAAATTGAACAAGAGTGATAGAATTACACTGAATTCTTATATTAACAATAATATAAAATGATCAAAACGGCTCTCTGATTGCCCTATCATAGAAGTTTAACAGTGCATTTTACGCGCCATTTCATTCGCTTTAAGGTGCCGTTTAGCCCAATACGCTATCTGAAATAGGAGCGTCGTAAACTGAACAAATATGATAGAATTACACTTAATTCTTATATTAATCATAATATAAGATGATCTAATCGGGTCTCTGATTGACCTATCCTAGATGTTTAGTAGTGCATTTTACTCGTGATTTCATGCGCTTTAAGGTGTCGCCTATCCCAATACGCTATCCGAAATTGGAGCTACGTGAATTGAACAAATGTGATAGAATTTCGCTGAATCCTTATATTAACCATAATATAAAATGATCGAATCGGGTCTCTGTTTGCTCAATCAAAGAAGCATAGTAGTGCATTTTACTCGTCATGTCATGCGCTTTAAGATGCCACCTAGCCCAATACGCTATCTGAAATAGGGGCGACGTAAATTGAACAAATGTGATAAAATTTAGCTGAATTCTTATATTAACAATAATATAAAATGATCTAATCTGGTCTCTGATTGCCCTATCATAGAAGGTTAGGAGTGCATTTTACTCGTCATTCCACGCGCTTTAAGTTGCCGCCAAGCCCAATATAATATCTGAAATAGGAGCGACGTAATTTGAACAAATGTGATAGAATTACGCTGAATTCTTATATTAATCATAATATAAGATGACCTAATCGAGTCTCTGATTGCCCTATCCGAGAAGTTTAGTAGTGTATTTTACTCGACATTTCATGAGCTTGAAGATGCCGCCTCGCCCGATACGCTATCTGAAATAGGAGCGACGTAAACTGAACAAATGTGATAGAATTTCGCTGAATTCTTATATTAACCAAAATAAGAAATGATCTAATCGGGTCTCTGTTTGCCCTTTCATAGAAGTTTAATAGTTCATTTTACTCGCCATTCCACGCGCTTTAAGATGCCGCCTATGCCAGTGCGCTATCTGAAATAGGAGCGACGTAAATTGAACAAATGTGATAGAATTACGCTGCATTCTTATATTAATCATAATATAAGATGACCTAATCGGGTGTCTGATTGCCCTATCCGAGAAGTTTTGTAGTGCATTTTACTCGACATATCATGCGCTTTAAGATGCCACCTAGCCCAAAACGCTATCTGAAATAGGGGCGACGTAAATTGAACAAATGTAATAGAATTTCGCTAAATTGATAAATTAACCATAATATAAAATGATCTAATCGGGTCTCTGTTCGCCCTACCCTAGAAGTTTAATAGTGCATTTCACTCGCCATTTCATGCCCTTTGAGATGACGCTTAGCCCAATACGCTATCTGAAAAATGAGCGACGTAAATTGAACAAATGTGATAGAATTTCGCTGAATTCTTATATTAACCAAAATAAGAAATGATCTAATCGGGTCTCTGATTGCCCTTTCATAGAAGTTTAATAGTTCATTTTACTCGCCATTCCACGCGCTTTAAGATGCCGCCTATGCCAGTGCGCTATCTGAAATAGGAGCGACGTAAATTGAACAAATGTGATAGAATTACGCTGAATTCTTATATTAACCGTAATAAAGAAAGATCTAATCGGGTCTCTGTTTGCCTTACCCCAGAAGTTTAATAGTGCATTTTACTCTCCATTTCATGCGCTTTAAGATGCCGCTTAGCCCAATACGCTATCAGAAATAGGAGCGACGTAAATTGAACAAATGTGATAGAATTTCGCTGAATTCTTAAATTAACCATAATATAAAATGATCTAATCGGGTCTCTGTTTGCCCTACCCTAGAAGTTTATTAGTGCATTTTACTCGCCATTATAGGCGCTTTAAGATGCCGCCTAGCCCAGAACGCTATCTGAAACAGGTGCGACGTAAGTTGAACAAATGTGACAGAATTACGCTGTATTCATATATTAACCGTAATATAAAATGATCTAATCGGGCGTCTGATTGCCCTATCCTAAAAGTTTAGTAGTGCATTTTACTCGCCATTTCATGTGCCTTGGCTTGCTGCTTAGCCCAATACGCTATCTGAAATAGGAGCGACGTAAATTGAACAAATGTGATAGAATTTCGCCGAATTCTTAAATTAACCATAATATAAAATGATCTAATCGGGTCTCTGTTCGCTCTACCCTGGAAGTTTAATAGTGCATTTCACTCGTCATTTCATGCGCTTTGAGATGCCGCTTAGCCCAATACGCTATCTGAAATAGGAGCGACGTTAATTGAACAATTGTGATAGAATTTTGCTGAATTCTTAAATTAACCATAATATAAAATGATCTAATCGGGTCTCTGTTTGCCCTACCCTAGAAGTTTAATAGTGCATTTTGCTCACCATGTCATGCGCTTTGAGATGCCGCTTAGCCCAATACGCTATCTGAAATAGGAGCGACTTAAATTGAACAAATGTGATAGAATTTCGCCGAATTCTTATATTAACCAAAATATTAAATGATCTAATCAGGTCTCTGATTGCCCTATCATAGAAGTTTAATAGTGCATTTTACTCTCCATTCCACGCCTTTTAAGATGCCGCCTAGTCCAGTACGCTATCTGAAATAGGAGCGACGTAAATTGAACATATGTGATAGAATTTCCCTGAATTCTTATATTAACCTTAATGTAAAATGATCTAATCGGGTCTCTGTTCGCCCTACCCTAGAAGTTTAATAGTGCATTTCACTCGTCATTTCATGCTCATTGAGATGCCGCTTAGCCCAATACGCTATCTGAAATAGGAGCGACGTAAATTGAACAAATGTGATAGACTTTCCCTGAATTCTTAAATTAACCATAATTTAAAATGATCTAATCGGGTCTCTGTTTGCCCTACCCTAGAAGTTTAATAGTGCATTTTGCTCGCCATGTCATGCGCTTTGACATGCCGCTTAGCCCAATACGCTATCTGAAATATTAGCGACGTAAATTGAACACATGTGATAGAATTTCCCTGAATTCTTATATTAACCTTAATGTAAAATGATCTAATCGGGTCTCTGTTCGCTCTACCCTGGAAGTTTAATAGTGCATTTCACTCGTCATTTCATGCGCTTTGAGATGCCGCTTAGTCCAATACGCTGTCTGAAATAGGAGCGACATAAATTGAACAAATGTGATACAATTTCGCTGAATTCTTATATTAACCAAAATATAAAATGATCTAATCGGGTCTCTGATTGCCCTATCATAGAAGTTGAATAGTATATTTTCCTCCCCATTCCACGCGCTTTAAGATGCCGCCTAGCCCACTACGCTATCTGAAATAGGAGCGACGTTAATTGAACAAATGTGATAGAATTTCGCTGAATTCTTATATTAACCAAAATATAAAATGATCTAATCGGGTCTCTGATTGCCCTATCATAGAAGTTTAATAGTGCATTTTACTCGCCATTCCACGCGCTTTAAGATGCCGCCTAGCCCAGTACGCTATCTGAAATAGGAACGACGTAAATTGTACAATTGTGATAGAATTTTGCTGAATTCTTAAATTATCCGTAATATAAAATGATCTAATCGTGTCTCCGTTTGCGCTACCCTAGAAGTTTAATAATGCATTTTACTCTCCATTTCATGCGCTTTAAGATGCCGCTTAGCCCAATACGCTATCAGAAATAGGAGCGACGTAAATTGAACAAATGTGATAGAATTTCGCAGAATTCTTAAATTAACCATAACATAAAATGATCTAATCGGGTTTCTGTTTGCCCTACCCTAGAAGTTTATTAGTGCATTTTACTCGCCATTATAGGCGCTTTAAGATGCCGCCTAGCCCAGAACGCTATCTGAAACAGGTGCGACGTAAGTTGAACAAATGTGACAGAATTACGCTGGATTCGTATATCAACCGTAATATAAAATGATCTAATCGGGTCTCTGTTCGCCCTACCCTAGAAGTTTAATAGTGCATTTCACTCGTCATTTCATGCTCATTGAGATGCCGCTTAGCCCAATACGCTATCTGAAATAGGAGCGACGTAAATTGAACAATTGTGATAGAATTTCGCTGAATTCTTATAGTAACCAAAATATAAAATGATCTAATCAGGTCTCTGATTGCCCTATCATAGAAGTTTAATAGTGCATTTTACTCTCCATTCCACGCCTGTTAAGATGCCGCCTAGTCCAGTACGCTATCTGAAATAGGAGCGACGTAAATTGAACATATGTGATAGAATTTCCCTGAATTCTTATATTAACCTTAATGTAAAATGATCTAATCGGGTCTCTGTTCGCTCTACCCTGGAAGTTTAATAGTGCATTTCACTCGTCATTTCATGCGCTTTGAGATGCCGCTTAGTCCAATACGCTATCTGAAATAGGAGCGACGTAAATTGAACAAATGTGTTAGAATTTCGCTGAATTCTTATATTAACCAAAATATAAAATGATCTAATCGGGTCTCTGATTGCCCTATCATAGAAGTTGAATAGAATATTTTCCTCCCCATTCCACGCGCTTTAAGATGCCGCCTAGCCCACTACGCTATCTGAAATACGAGCGACGTTAATTGAACAAATGTGATAGAATTTCGCTGAATTCTTATATTAACCAAAATATAAAATGATCTAATCGGGTCTCTGATTGCCCTATCATAGAAGTTTAATAGTGGATTTTACTCGCCATTCCACGCGCTTTAAGATGCCGCCTAGCCCAGTACGCTATCTGAAATAGGAACGACGTAAATTGTACAATTGTGATAGAATTTTGCTGAATTCTTAAATTATCCGTAATATAAAATGATCTAATCGGGTCTCCGTTTGCGCTACCCTAGAAGTTTAATAATGCATTTTACTCGCCATTTCATGCGCTTTAGGATGCCGCTTAGCCCAATAGGCTATCTGAAATAGGAGCGACGTTAATTTAACAATTGTGATAGAATTTCGCTGAATTCTTATATTAACCAAAATATAAAATGATATAATCAGGTCTCTGATTGCCCTATCATAGAAGTTTAATAGTGCATTTTACTCTCCATTCCACGCCTTTTAAGATGCCGCCTAGTCCAGTACGCTATCTGAAATAGGAGCGACGTAAATTGAACAAATGTGATAGAATTTCCCTGAATTCTTATATTAACCTTAATGTAAAATGATCTAATCGGGTCTCTGTTCGCCCTACCCTAGAAGTTTAATAGTGCATGTCACTCGTCATTTCATGCGCTTTGAGATGCCGCTTAGCCCAATACGCTATCTGAAATAGGAGCGACGAAAGTTGAACGAATGTGATAGACTTTCCCTGAATTCTTAAATTCACCATAATATAAAATGATCTAATCGGGTCTCTGTTTGCCCTACCCTAGAAGTTTAATAGTGCATTTTGCTCACCATGTCATGCGCTTTGAGATGCCGGTTAGCCCAATACGCTATCTGAAATAGGAGCGACGTAAATTGAACAAATGTGATAGAATTTCGCCGAATTCTTATATTAACCAAAATATAAAATGATCTAATCGGGTCTCTGATTGCCCTATTATAGAAGTGTAATAGTGCATTTTACTCGCCATTCCACGCGCTTTAAGATGCCGCCTAGCCCAGTACGCTATCTGAAATAGGAGCGACGTAAATTGAACAAATGTGATAGAATTTCGCTGAATTCTTATATTAACCTAAATATAAAATGATCTAATCCGGTCTCTGATTGCCCTATCATAGAAGTTTAATAGTGCATTTTACTCGCCATTCCACGCGCTTTAAGATGCCGCCTATCCCAGTACGCTCTCTGAATTAGGAGTGACGTAAATTGAACAAATGTGATAGAATTTCGCTGAATTCTTAAATTAACCATAATATAAAATGATCTAAGCGGGTCTCTGTTTGCCCTACAATAGAAGTTTAATAATGCATTTTACTCGTTATTTCATGCGCTTTGATATGCCGCTTAGCACAATACGCTATCTGAAATAGGAGCGATGTAAATTGAGCAAATGTGATAGAATTTCGCTGAATTCTTATATTAACCTTAATGTAAAATGATCTAATCGGGTCTCTGTTCTCCCTACCCTAGAAGATTAATAGTCCATTTCACTCGCCATTTCATGCGCTTTGAGATGCCGCTCAGCCCAATACGCTATCTGAAATAGGAGCGACGTAAATTGAACAAATGTGATAGAATTTCGCCGAATTCTTATATTAACCAAAATATAAAATGAACTAATCAGGTCTCTGATTGCCCTATCATAGAAGCTTAATAGTGCATTTTACTCTCCATTCCACGCCTTTTAAGATGCGGCCTAGTCCAGTACGCGATCTGAAATAGGAGCGGCGTAAATTGTACGAATGTGATAGAATTTCCCTGAATTCTTATATTAACCTTAATGTAAAATGATCTAATCGGGTCTCTGTTCGCTCTACCCTAGAAGCTTAATAGTGCATTTCACTCGTCATTTCATGCGCTTTGAGATGCCGCTTAGCCCAATACGCTATCTGAAATGGGAGTGACGTAAATTGAACAAATGTGATAGAATTTTGCTGAATTCTTAAATTAACCATAATACAAAATGGTCTATTCGGGTGTCTGTTTGCCCTATCATAGAAGTTTAGTAGTGCATTTTACTCGCCATTCCACGAGCTTTAAGATGCCGCCTAGCCCAGTACGCTATCTGAAATAGGAGCGACGTAAATTGAACAAATGTGATAGAATTTTGCTGAATTCTTAAATTAACCATAATATAAAATGATCTAATCGCGTCTCTGTTTGCCCTACCCTAGAAGTTTAATAGTGCATTTCACTCGCCATTTCATGCGCTTTGAGATGCCGTTTAGACCAATACGCTATCCGAAACAGGAGCGACGTAAATTGAACAAATGTGAGAGAATTTCCCTGAATTCTTATAATAACCTTAATGTGAAATGATCTAATCGGGTCTCTGTTCGCCCTACCCTAGAAGTTTAATAGTCTATTTCTCTCGTCATTTCATACGCTTTGAGATGCCGCTTAGCCCAATACGCTATCTGAAATAGGAGCGACGTAAATTGAACAAATGTGATAGAATTGCGCTGAATTCTTATATTAACCAAAATATAAAATGATCTAATCGGGTCTCTGATTGCCCTATCATAGAAGTTTAATAGTATATGTTCCTCCCCATTCCATGCGCTTTAAGATGCCGCCTAGCCCACTACGCTATCTGAAATAGGAGCGACGTTAATTGAACAAATGTGATAGAATTTCGCAGAATTCTCAAATTAACCATAATATAAAATGATCTAATCGGGTCTCTGTTCGCCCTACCCTAGAAGTTTAATAGTCTATTTCTCTCGTCATTTCATGCGCTTTGAGATGCCGTTTAGCCCAATACGCTATCTGAAATAGGAGCGACGTAAATTGAACAAATGTGATAGAATTTCCCTGAATTCTTATATTAACCTTAATGTAAAATGATCTAATCGGGTCCCTGATTGCCGTATCATAGAAGTTGAATAGTATATTTTCCTCCCCATTCCACGCGCTTTAAGATGCCGCCTAGCCCACTACGCTATCTGAAATAGGAGCGACGTAAATTGAACAAATGTGATAGAATTTTGCTGAATTCTTAAATTAACCATAATATAAAATGATCTAATCGGGTCTCTGTTTGCCCTACCCTAGAAGTTTAATAGAGCATTTTACTCGCCATTTCATGCGCATTGAGATGCCGTTTAGCCCATTACGCTAGCTGAAATAGGAGCGACGTAAATTGAACAAATGTGAGAGAATTTCCCTGAATTCTTATATTAACATTAATGTGAAATGATCTAATCGGGTCTCTGTTCGCCCTACCCTAGAAGTTTAATAGTCCATTTCACTCGTCATTTCATGCGCTTTGAGATGCCGCTTAGCCCAATACGCTATCTGAAATAGGAGCGACGAAAATTGAACAAATGTGATAGACTTTCCCTGAATTCTTAAATTAACCATAATATAAAATGATCTAATCGGGTCTCTGTTTGCCCCACCCTAGAAGTTTAATAGTGCATTTTGCTCGCCATTTCATGTGCTTTGGGATGCCGCTTAGCACAATAGGCTATCTGAAATAGGAGCGACGTTAATTGAACAATTGTGATAGAATTTCGCTGAATTCTTATAGTAACCAAAATATAAAATGATCTAATCAGGTCTCTGATTGCCCTATCATAGAAGTTTAATAGTGCATTTCACTCTCCATTCCACGCCTTTTAAGGTGCCGCCTAGTCCAGTACGCGATCTGAAATAGGAGCGGCGTAAATTGAACGAATGTGATAGAATTTCCCTGAATTCTTATATTAACCTTAATGTAAAATGATCTAATCGGGTCTCTGTTCGCTCTACCCTAGAAGCTTAATAGTGCATTTCACTCGTCATTTCATGCGCTTTGAGATGCCGCTTAGCCCAATACGCTATCTGAAATGGGAGTGACGTAAATTGAACAAATGTGATAGAATTTTGCTGAATTCTTAAATTAACCATAATACAAAATGGTCTATTCGGGTGTCTGTTTGCCCTATCATAGAAGTTTAGTAGTGCATTTTACTCGCCATTCCACGAGCTTTAAGATGCCGCCTAGCCCAGTACGCTATCTGAAATAGGAGCGACGTAAATTGAACAAATGTGATAGAATTTTGCTGAATTCTTAAATTAACCATAATATAAAATGATCTAATCGCATCTCTGTTTGCCCTACCCTAGAAGTTTAATAGTGCATTTCACTCGCCATTTCATGCGCTTTGAGATGCCGTTTAGACCAATACGCTATCCGAAACAGGAGCGACGTAAATTGAACAAATGTGAGAGAATTTCCCTGAATTCTTATAATAACCTTAATGTGAAATGATCTAATCGGGTCTCTGTTCGCCCTACCCTAGAAGTTTAATAGTCTATTTCTCTCGTCATTTCATACGCTTTGAGATGCCGCTTAGCCCAATACGCTATCTGAAATAGGAGCGACGTAAATTGAACAAATGTGATAGAATTGCGCTGAATTCTTATATTAACCAAAATATAAAATGATCTAATCGGGTCTCTGATTGCCCTATCATAGAAGTTTAATAGTATATGTTCCTCCCCATTCCATGCGCTTTAAGATGCCGCCTAGCCCACTACGCTATCTGAAATAGGAGCGACGTTAATTGAACAAATGTGATAGAATTTCGCAGAATTCTCAAATTAACCATAATATAAAATGATCTAATCGGGTCTCTGTTCGCCCTACCCTAGAAGTTTAATAGTCTATTTCTCTCGTCATTTCATGCGCTTTGAGATGCCGTTTAGCCCAATACGCTATCTGAAATAGGAGCGACGTAAATTGAACATATGTGATAGAATTTCCCTGAATTCTTATATTAACCTTAATGTAAAATGATCTAATCGGGTCCCTGATTGCCGTATCATAGAAGTTGAATAGTATATTTTCCTCCCCATTCCACGCGCTTTAAGATGCCGCCTAGCCCACTACGCTATCTGAAATAGGAGCGACGTAAATTGAACAAATGTGATAGAATTTTGCTGAATTCTTAAATTAACCATAATATAAAATGATCTAATCGGGTCTCTGTTTGCCCTACCCTAGAAGTTTAATAGAGCATTTTACTCGCCATTTCATGCGCATTGAGATGCCGTTTAGCCCATTACGCTAGCTGAAATAGGAGCGACGTAAATTGAACAAATGTGAGAGAATTTCCCTGAATTCTTATATTAACATTAATGTGAAATGATCTAATCGGGTCTCTGTTCGCCCTACCCTAGAAGTTTAATAGTCCATTTCACTCGTCATTTCATGCGCTTTGAGATGCCGCTTAGCCCAATACGCTATCTGAAATAGGAGCGACGAAAATTGAACAAATGTGATAGACTTTCCCTGAATTTTTAAATTAACCATAATATAAAATGATCTAATCGGGTCTCTGTTTGCCCCACCCTAGAAGTTTAATAGTGCATTTTGCTCGCCATTTCATGTGCTTTGGGATGCCGCTTAGCACAATAGGCTATCTGAAATAGGAGCGACGTTAATTGAACAATTGTGATAGAATTTCGCTGAATTCTTATAGTAACCAAAATATAAAATGATCTAATCAGGTCTCTGATTGCCCTATCATAGAAGTTTAATAGTGCATTTTACTCTCCATTCCACGCCTTTTAAGGTGCCGCCTAGTCCAGTACGCTATCTGAAATAGGAGCGACGTAAATTGAACAAATGTGATAGAATTTCCCCGAATTCTTATATTAACCTTAATGTAAAATGATCTAATCGGGTTTCCGTTCGCTCTACCCTAGAAGTTTAATAGTGCATTTCACTCGTCATTTCATGCGCTTTGAGATGCCGCTTAGCCCAATACACTATCTGAAACAGGAGCGACGTAAATTGAACAAATGTGATAGAATTTTGCTGAATTCTTAAATTAACCATAATATAAAATGATCTAATCGGGTCTCTGTTTGCCCTACCCTAGATGTTTCATAGTGCATTTTGCTCGCCATGTCATGCGCTTTGAGATGCCGCTTAGCCCAATACGCTATCTGAAATAGGAGCGACGTAAATTGAACAAATGTGATAGAATTTTGCTGAATTCTTAAATTAACCATAATATAAAATGATCTAATTGTGTCTCTGTTTGCCCTACCCCAGAAGTTTAATAGTGCATTTTGCTCGCCATTTGATGCGCATTGAGATGCCGTTTAGCCCATTACGCTATCTGGAATAGGAGCGACGTAAATTGAACAAATGTGAGAGAATTTCCCTGAGTTCTTATAGTAACCAAAATATAAAATGATCTAATCGGGTCTCTGATTGCCCTATCATTGAAGTTTAATAGTGCATTTTACTCGCCATTCCACGCGCTTTAAGATGCCGCCTAGCCCAGTACGCTATCTGAAATAGGCGCGACGTAAATTGAACAAATGTGATAGAATTTTGCTGAATTCTTAAATTAACCATAATATAAAATGATCTAATCGGGTCTCTGTTTGCCCTACCCTAGAAGTTTAATAGTGCATTTTACTCGCCATTTCATGCGCATTGAGATGCCGTTTAGCCCATTACGCTATCTGAAATAGGAGCGACGTAAATTGAACAAATGTGAGAGAATTTCCCTGAATTCTTATAATAACCTTAATGTGAAATGATCTAATCGGGTCTCTGTTCGCCCTACCCTAGAAGTTTAATAGTCCATTTCTCTCGTCATTTCATGCGCTTTGAGATGCCGCTTAGCCCACTACGCTATCTGAAATAGCAGCGACGTTAATTGAACAAATGTGATAGAATTTCGCAGAATACTTAAATTAACCATAATATAAAATGATCTAATCGGGTCTCTGTTTGCACTACCCTAGAAGTTTAATAATGCATTTTACTCGTTATTTCATGCGCTTTAATATGCCGGGTACCCCAATACGCTATCTGAAATCGGAGCGATGTAAATTGAGCAAATGTGATAGAATTTCGCTGAATTCTTATATTAACCTTAATGTAAAATGATCTAATCGGGTCTCTGTTCGCCCTACCCTAGAAGTTTAATAGTGCATTTCACTCGTCATTTCATGCGCTTTGAGATGCCGCTTAGCCCAATACGCTATCTGAAATGGGAGTGACGTAAATTGAACAAATGTGATAGAATTTCGCTGAATTCTTATATTAACCAAAATATAAAATGATCTAATCGGGTCTCTGATTGCCCCATCTTAGAAGTTTAATAGTGCATTTTACTCGCCATTCCACGCGCTTTAAGATGCCGCCAGGGACCAGTACGCTATCTGAAATAGGAGCGACGTAAATTGAACAAATGTGATAGAATTTTGCTGAATTCTTAAATTAACCATAATATAAAATGGTCTATTCGGGTCTCTGTTTGCCCTACCCTAGAAGTTTAATAGTGCATTTTACTCGCCATTTCATGCGCTTTGAGGTGCCGCTTAGCACAATACGCTATCTGAAATTGGAGCGACGTAAATTGAACAAATGTGATAGAATTTCCCTGAATTCTTATATTAACCTTAATGTAAAATGATCTAATCGGGTCCCTGATTGCCGTATCATAGAAGTTGAATAGTATATTTTCCTCCCCATTCCACGCGCTTTAAGATGCCGCCTAGCCCACTACGATATCTGAAATAGGAGCGACGTAAATTGAACAAATGTGAGAGAATTTCCCTGAATTCTTATAATAACCTTAATGTGAAATGATCTAATCGGGTCTCTGTTCGCCCTACCCTAGAAGTTTAATAGTCTATTTCTCTCGTCATTTCATACGCTTTGAGATGCCGCTTAGCCCAATACGCTATCTGAAATAGGAGCGACGTAAATTGAACAAATGTGATAGAATTGCGCTGAATTCTTATATTAACCAAAATATAAAATGATCTAATCGGGTCTCTGATTGCCCTATCATAGAAGTTTAATAGTATATTTTCCTCCCCATTCCATGCGCTTTAAGATGCCGCCTAGCCCACTACGCTATCTGAAATAGGAGCGACGTTAATTGAACAAATGTGATAGAATTTCGCAGAATTCTCAAATTAACCATAATATAAAATGATCTAATCGGGTCTCTGTTCGCCCTACCCTAGAAGTTTAATAGTCTATTTCTCTCGTCATTTCATGCGCTTTGAGATGCCGTTTAGCCCAATACGCTATCTGAAATAGGAGCGACGTAAATTGAACATATGTGATAGAATTTCCCTGAATTCTTATATTAACCTTAATGTAAAATGATCTAATCGGGTCCCTGATTGCCGTATCATAGAAGTTGAATAGTATATTTTCCTCCCCATTCCACGCGCTTTAAGATGCCGCCTAGCCCACTACGCTATCTGAAATAGGAGCGACGTAAATTGAACAAATGTGATAGAATTTTGCTGAATTCTTAAATTAACCATAATATAAAATGATCTAATCGGGTCTCTGTTTGCCCTACCCTACAAGTTTAATAGAGCATTTTACTCGCCATTTCATGCGCATTGAGATGCCGTTTAGCCCATTACGCTAGCTGAAATAGGAGCGACGTAAATTGAACAAATGTGAGAGAATTTCCCTGAATTCTTATATTAACATTAATGTGAAATGATCTAATCGGGTCTCTGTTCGCCCTACCCTAGAAGTTTAATAGTCCATTTCACTCGTCATTTCATGCGCTTTGAGATGCCGCTTAGCCCAATACGCTATCTGAAATAGGAGCGACGAAAATTGAACAAATGTGATAGACTTTCCCTGAATTCTTAAATTAACCATAATATAAAATGATCTAATCGGGTCTCTGTTTGCCCCACCCTAGAAGTTTAATAGTGCATTTTGCTCGCCATTTCATGTGCTTTGGGATGCCGCTTTGCACAATAGGCTATCTGAAATAGGAGCGACGTTAATTGAACAATTGTGATAGAATTTCGCTGAATTCTTATAGTAACCAAAATATAAAATGATCTAATCAGGTCTCTGATTGCCCTATCATAGAAGTTTAATAGTGCATTTTACTCTCCATTCCACGCCTTTTAAGGTGCCGCCTAGTCCAGTACGCTATCTGAAATAGGAGCGACGTAAATTGAACAAATGTGATAGAATTTCCCCGAATTCTTATATTAACCTTAATGTAAAATGATCTAATCGGGTTTCCGTTCGCTCTACCCTAGAAGTTTAATAGTGCATTTCACTCGTCATTTCATGCGCTTTGAGATGCCGCTTAGCCCAATACACTATCTGAAACAGGAGCGACGTAAATTGAACAAATGTGATAGAATTTTGCTGAATTCTTAAATTAACCATAATATAAAATGATCTAATCGGGTCTCTGTTTGCCCTACCCTAGATGTTTAATAGTGCATTTTGCTCGCCATGTCATGCGCTTTGAGATGCCGCTTAGCCCAATACGCTATCTGAAATAGGAGCGACGTAAATTGAACAAATGTGATAGAATTTTGCTGAATTCTTAAATTAACCATAATATAAAATGATCTAATTGTGTCTCTGTTTGCCCTACCCCAGAAGTTTAATAGTGCATTTTGCTCGCCATTTGATGCGCATTGAGATGCCGTTTAGCCCATTACGCTATCTGGAATAGGAGCGACGTAAATTGAACAAATGTGAGAGAATTTCCCTGAGTTCTTATAGTAACCAAAATATAAAATGATCTAATCGGGTCTCTGATTGCCCTATCATAGAAGTTTAATAGTGCATTTTACTCGCCATTCCACGCGCTTTAAGATGCAGCCTAGCCCAGTACGCTATCTGAAATAGGAGCGACGTAAATTGAACAAATGTGATAGAATTTTGCTGAATTCTTAAATTAACCATAATATAAAATGATCTAATCGGGTCTCTGTTTGCCCTACCCTAGAAGTTTAATAGTGCATTTTACTCGCCATTTCATGCGCATTGAGATGCCGTTTAGCCCATTACGCTATCTGAAATAGGAGCGACGTAAATTGAACAAATGTGAGAGAATTTCCCTGAATTCTTATATTAACCAAAATATAAAATGATCTAATCGGGTCTCTGATTGCCCTATCATAGAAGTATAATAGTGCATTTTACTCGTTATTCCATGCGCTTTGATATGCCGCTTAGCCCAATACGCTATCTGAAATAGGAGCGACGTAAATTGAACAAATGTGATAGAATTTCGCCGAATTCTCATATTTACCAAAATATAAAATGATCTAATCAGGTCTCTGATTGCCCTATCATAGAAGTTTAATAGTGCATTTTACTCTCCATTCCACGCCTTTTAAGATGCCGCCTAGTCCAGTACGCTATCTGAAATAGGAGCGACGTAAATTGAACAAATGTGATAGAATTTCCCTGAATTCTTATATTAACCTTAATGTAAAATGATCTAATCGGGTCTCTATTCGCCCTACCCTAGAAGTTTAATAGTGCATTTCACTCGTCATTTCATGCGCTTTGAGATGCCGCTTAGCCCAATACGCTATCTGAAATAGGAGTGACGTAAATTGAACAAATGTGATAGAATTTCGCTGAATTCTTATATTAATCATAATATCAGATGACCTAATCGGGTCTCTGACTGCCCTATCCGAGAAGTTTAGTATCGCATTTTACTCGACATTTCATGCGCTTTAAGATGCCGCCTCGTCCAATACGCTATCTGAAATAGGAGCGACGTACATTGAACAAATGTGATAGAATTTCGCTGAATTCTTAAATTAACCGTAATATAAAATGATCTAATCGGGTCTCTGATAGCCCTATCATAGAAGGCTAGTAGTGCATTTTACTCGTCATTCGACGGGCTTTAAGAAGCCGCCTAACCCAATACGCTATCTGAAATAGGAGCGACGTAAATTGCACAAATGTGATAGAATTACGCTGCATCCTTATATTAATCAAAACATATGATGACCTTATCGGGTCTCTGATTGCCCTATCATAGAAGTTTAATAGTGCATTTTACTCGCCATTCCACACGCATTAAGATGCCGCCTAGCCCAGTACGCTATGTGAAATAGCAGCGACGTAAATTGAACAAATGTGATAGAATTACGCTGAATTCTTATATCAACCATAATATAAGATGACCTAATCGGGTCTCTGATTGCCCTATCCTAGTAGTTTGGTAGTGCATTTTCCTCGACATTTCATGCGCTTTAAGATGCAACTTAGTCCAATACGCTATCTGAAGTAGGAGCGACGTAAATTGAACAAATGTGATAGAATTACGCAGAATTCTTATATTAACCATAATATAAAATGATCTAATGGGGTCTCCGATTGCCATATCACAGATGTTCAGTAGTGCATTTTGCTCGCCATTTCATGCGCCTTAAGAGTCCGCTTAGCACAATACGCTGTATGATATAGGTTCGACATAAATTCAACAAATGTGATAGATTACGCAGAATTCTTATATTAACCATAATATAATATGATCTATTCGTGTCTTTGATTGCCCTATCATAGAAGTTTAACAGTGCATTTTACTCGACATTTCATGTGCTTTAAGATGCCACATAGCCCAATACGCTATCTGAAATAGGAGCGCCGTAAATTGAACAAATGTGATAGAATTACGCTGAATTCTTAAATTAACCATAACATAAACTGATGTAATCGGGTCTCTGTTTTACCCTACCCCTAGAAGATTAATAGTACATTTTACTCGCCATTTCTGGCGCTTTGAGTTGCCGCTTAGCCCAATACGCTATCTGAAATAGGAGCGACGTAAATTGAACAAATGTGACAGAATTTCGCTGAATTCTTATATTAACCATAACATAAACTGATGTAATCGGGTCTCTGTTCGCCGTACCCTAGAAGTTTAATAGTGTATTTTACTCGCCATTTCAGGCGCTTTCAGATGCCGCTTAGCCCAATACGCTGTCTGAAATAGGAGCGACGTAAATTGAACAAATGTGATAGACTTTTGCTGAATTCTTCAATTAACCATAATATAAAATGATCTAATCGGATCTCTGTTTACCCTACCCTAGAAGATTAATAGTACATTTTACTCGCCATTTCAGGCGCTTTGAGATGCCACTTAGCCCAATGCGCTATCTGAAATAGGAGCGACGTAAATTGAACAAATGTGATAGAATTTCGCTGAATTCTTATATTAACCATAATATAAAATGATCTAATCGGGTCTCTGATAGCCCTATCATAGAAGGTTAACAGTGCATTTTCCTCGACATTTCATGCGCCTTAAGATGCCGCCTATCCCAATACGCTATCTGAAATAGGGGCGACGTAAATTGAACAAATGTGATAAAATTACGCCGGATTCTTATATTAACCATAATGTAAAATGATCTAATCGGGTCTCTGTTTGCCCTACCCTAGAAGTTTAGTAGTGCATTTTACTCGCCATTTCAGGAGCTTTGAGATGCCACTTAGCCCAATGCGCTATCTGAAATAGGAGCGACATAAATTGGACAAATGTGATAGAATTACGCAGAATTCTTATAGTTACCATAATTTAAAATGACCTAATCGGATCTCTAATTGCCCTATCCGAGAAGTTTAATAGTGCATTTTACTCGCCATTTCATGCGCTTTAAGGTGCCACGTAGCCCAATACGCTATCTGAAATAGTGGCGACGGAAATTGAACAGATGTGATAAAATTACGCTGCATTCTTATATTAACCATAATATAATACGATATATTCGGGTCTCTGATTGCCCTATCATAGAAGATTAATAGTGCAATTTACTCGTCATTTCATGCGCTTTAAGATGTCACGTAGCCCTATACGCTATCTGAAATAGGGGCGACGTAAATTGAACAGATGTGATAAAATTACGCTGAATTCTTATATAAACAATAATATAAGATGATCTATTCGGTTCTCTGATTGCCCTATCATAGAAGTTTAATAGTGCATTTTACTCGTCATTTCATGCGCTTTATGGTGTCGCCTCGCCCACTACGCTATCTGAAATAGGAGCGTTGTAAATTGAACAAGAGTGATAGAATTACACTGAATTCTTATATTAACAATAATATAAAATGATCAAAACGGCTCTCTGATTGCCCTATCATAGAAGTTTATCAGTGCATTTTACGCGCCATTTCATTCGCTTTAAGGTGCCGTGTAGCCCAATACGCTATCTGAAATAGAAGCGTCGTAAACTGAACAAATATGATAGAATTACACTTAATTCTTATATTAATCATAATATAAGATGATCTAATCGGGTCTCTGATTGACCTATCCTAGATGTTTAGTAGTGCATTTTACTCGTGATTTCATGCGCTTTAAGGTGTCGCCTATCCCAATACGCTATCCGAAATTGGAGCTACGTGAATTGAACAAATGTGATAGAATTTCGCTGAATTCTTATATTAAGCATAATATAAAATGAGCGAATCGGGTCTCTGTTTGCCCAATCAAAGAAGCATAGTAGTGCATTTTACTCGTCATGTCATGCGCTTTAAGATGCCACCTAGCCCAATACGCTATCTGAAATAGGGGCGACGTAAATTGAACAAATGTAATAGAATTTCGCTAAATTGATAAATTAACCATAATATAAAATGATCTAATCGGGTCTCTGTTCGCCCTACCCTAGAAGTTTAATAGTGCATTTCACTCGCCATTTCATGCCCTTTGAGATGACGCTTAGCCCAATACGCTATCTGAAATAGGAGCGACGTAAATTGAACAAATGTGATAGAATTTTGCCGAATTCTTATATTAACCATAATATAAAATGATCTAATCGGGTCTCAGTTTGCCCTACCCTAGAAGTTTAATAGTGCATTTTACTCGCCATTTCATGAGCTTTGAGATGCCGCTTAGCCCAATACGCTATCTGAAAAATGAGCGACGTAAATTGAACAAATGTGATAGAATTTCGCTGAATTCTTATATTAACCAAAATAAGAAATGATCTAATCGGGTCTCTGATTGCCCTTTCATAGAAGTTTAATAGTTCATTTTACTCGCCATTCCACGCGCTTTAAGATGCCGCCTATGCCAGTGCGCTATCTGAAATAGGAGCGACGTAAATTGAACAAATGTGATAGAATTACGCTGAATTCTTATATTAACCGTAATAAAGAAAGATCTAATCGGGTCTCTGTTTGCCTTACCCCAGAAGTTTAATAGTGCATTTTACTCTCCATTTCATGCGCTTTAAGGTGCCGCTTAGCCCAATACGCTATCAGAAATAGGAGCGACGTAAATTGAACAATGTGATAGAGTTTCGCTGAATTCTTAAATTAACCATAATATAAAATGATCTAATCGGGTCTCTGTTTGCCCTACCCTAGAAGTTTAGTAGTGCATTTTACTCGCCATTATAGGCGCTTTAAGATGCCGCCTAGCCCAGAACGCTATCTGAAACAGGTGCGACGTAAGTTGAACAAATGTGACAGAATTACGCTGGATTCGTATATCAACCGTAATATAAAATGATCTAATCGGGTCTCTGATTGCCCTTTCATAGAAGTTTAATAGTGCATTTTACTCGCCATTTCATGCGCTTTGAGATGCCGCTGAGCCCAATACGCTATCTGTAATAGGAGCGACGTAAATTGAAGAAATGTGAGAATTTCGCTGAATTCTTATGTTAACCAAAATATAGAAAGATCTAATCAGGTCTCTGATTGCCCTATCATAGAAGGTTAATTGTGCATTTTACTCGCCACTCCAAGCGCTTTAAGATGTCGCCTAGCCCAGTAGGCTATCTGAAATAGGAGCGACGTAAATTGAACAAATGTGATAGAATTACGCTGAATTCTTATATTAACCGTAATAAAAAAAGATCTAATCGGGTCTCTGTTTGCCTTACCCCAGAAGTTTAATAGTGCATTTGACTCGCCATTTCATGCGCTTTAAGATGCCGCTTAGCCCAATACGCTATCGGAAATAGGAGCGACGTAAATTGAACAAATGTGATAGAATTTCGCTGAATTCTTAAATTAACCATAATATAAAATGATCTAATCGGGTCTCTGTTTGCCCTACCCTAGAAGTTTATTAGTGCATTTTACTCGCCATTCCAGGCGCTTTAAGATACCGCCTAGCCCAGTACGCTATCTGAAACAGGTGCGACGTAAGTTGAACAAATGTGACAGAATTACGCTGGATTCGTATATTAAGCGTAATATAAAATGATCTAATCGGGTCACTGATTGCCCTTTCATAGAAGTTTAATACTGCATTTTACTCGCCATTCCACGCGCTTCAAGATGCCGCCTATGCCAGTACACTATCTGAAATAGGAGCGACGTCAATTGAACAAATGTGATAGAATTTTGCTGAATTCTTAAATTAACCATAATATAAAATGATCTAATCGGGACTCTGTTTGCCCTACCCTAGAAGTTTATTAGTGCATTTTACTCGACATTTCATGAGCATTGAGATGCCGCTTAGCCCAATACGCTATCTGAAATAGGAGCGACGTAAATTGAACAAATGTGATAGAATTTCGCTAAATTCTTTTATAAACCATAATATAAAATGATCTAATCGGGTCTCTGTTCGCACTACCCTAGAAGTTTAATAGTGCATTTTACTCGCCATTTCATGCGCTTTGAGACGCCGCCTAGCCCAATACGCTATCTGAAATGGGAGCGACGTAAATTGAACAAATGTGATAGAATTTCGCTGAATTCTTATATTAACCAAAATATAAAACGATCTAATGGGGTCTCTGATTGCCCTATCATAGAAGTTTTACAGAGCATTTTACTCGCCATTCCACGCGCTTTATGATGCCCCTTAGCCCAATACGCTATCTGAATTAGGAGTGACGTAAATTGAACAAATGTGATAGAATTACGCTGTATTCATATATTAACCGTAATATAAAATGATCTAATCGGGCGTCTGATTGCCCTATCCTAGAAGTTTAGTAGTGCATTTTACTGGCAATTTCATGTGCTTTGGCTTGCTGCTTAGCCCAATACGCTATCTGAAATAGGAGCGACGTAAATTGAACAAATGTGATAGTATTTTGCTGAATTCGTAAATTAACCATAATATGAAATGATGTAATCGGGTCTCTGTTTGCCCTACCCTAGAAGTTTAATAGTGCATTTTGCTCGCCATGTCATGCGCTTTGAGATGCCGCTTAGCCCAATACGCTATCTGAAATAGGAGCGACGTAAATTGAACAAATGTGATAGAATTTCGCCGAATTCTTAAATTAACCATAATATAAAATGATCTAATCGGGTCCCTGTTCGCTCTACCCTGGAAGTTTAATAGTGCATTTCACTCGTCATTTCATGCGCTTTGAGATGCCGCTTAGCCCAATACGCTATCTGAAATAGGAGCGACGTTAATTGAACAATTGTGATAGAATTTCCCTGAATTCTTAAATTCACCATAATATAAAATGATCTAATCGGGTCTCTGTTTGCCCTACCCTAGAAGTTTAATAGTGCATTTTGCTCACCATGTCATGCGCTTTGAGATGCCGCTTAGCCCAATACGCTATCTGAAATAGGAGCGACTTAAATTGAACAAATGTGATAGAATTTCGCCGAATTCTTATATTAACCAAAATATTAAATGATCTAATCAGGTCTCTGATTGCCCTATCATAGAAGTTTAATAGTGCATTTTACTCTCCATTCCACGCCTTTTAAGATGCCGGCTAGTCCAGTACGCTATCTGAAATAGGAGCGACGTAAATTGAACATATGTGATAGAATTTCCCTGAATTCTTATATTAACCTTAATGTAAAATGATCTAATCGGGTCTCTGTTCGCCCTACCCTAGAAGTTTAATAGTGCATTTCACTCGTCATTTCATGCTCATTGAGATGCCGCTTAGCCCAATACGCTATCTGAAATAGGAGCGACGTAAATTGAACAAATGTGATAGACTTTCCCTGAATTCTTAAATTAACCATAATTTAAAATGATCTAATCGGGTCTCTGTTTGCCCTACCCTAGAAGTTTAATAGTGCATTTTGCTCGCCATGTCATGCGCTTTGAGATGCCGCTTAGCCCAATACGCTATCTGAAATATTAGCGACGTAAATTGAACACATGTGATAGAATTTCCCTGAATTCTTATATTAACCTTAATGTAAAATGATCTAATCGGGTCTCTGTTCGCTCAACCCTGGAAGTTTAATAGTGCATTTCACTCGTCATTTCATGCGCTTTGAGATGCCGCTTAGTCCAATACGCTGTCTGAAATAGGAGCGACGTAAATTGAACAAATGTGATACAATTTCGCTGAATTCGTATATTAACCAAAATATAAAATGATCTAATCGGGTCTCTGATTGCCCTATCATAGAAATTGAATAGTATATTTTCCTCCCCATTCCACGCGCTTTAAGATGCCGCCTAGCCCACTACGGTATCTGAAATAGGAGCGACGTTAATTGAACAAATGTGATAGAATTTCGCTGAATTCTTATATTAACCAAAATATAAAATGATCTAATCGGGTCTCTGATTGCCCTATCATAGAAGTTTAATAGTGCATTTTACTCGCCATTCCACGCGCTTTAAGATGCCGCCTAGCCCAGTACGCTATCTGAAATAGGAACGACGTAAATTGTACAATTGTGATAGAATTTTGCTGAATTCTTAAATTATCCGTAATATAAAATGATCTAATCGGGTCTCCGTTTGCGCTACCCTAGAAGTTTAATAATGCATTTTACTCGCCATTTCATGCGCTTTAGGATGCCGCTTAGCCCAATAGGCTATCTGAAATAGGAGCGACGTTAATTTAACAATTGTGATAGAATTTCGCTGAATTCTTATATTAACCAAAATATAAAATGATATAATCAGGTCTCTGATTGCCCTATCATAGAAGTTTAATAGTGCATTTTACTCTCCATTCCACGCCTTTTAAGATGCCGCCTAGTCCAGTACGCTATCTGAAATAGGAGCGACGTAAATTGAACAAATGTGATAGAATTTCCCTGAATTCTTATATTAACCTTAATGTAAAATGATCTAATCGGGTCTCTGTTCGCCCTACCCTAGAAGTTTAATAGTGCATTTCACTCGTCATTTCATGCGCTTTGAGATGCCGCTTAGCCCAATACGCTATCTGAAATAGGAGCGACGTTAATTGAACAATTGTGATAGAATTTCCCTGAATTCTTAAATTCACCATAATATAAAATGATCTAATCGGGTCTCTGTTTGCCCTACCCTAGAAGTTTAATAGTGCATTTTGCTCACCATGTCATGCGCTTTGAGATGCCGCTTAGCCCAATACGCTATCTGAAATAGGAGCGACTTAAATTGAACAAATGTGATAGAATTTCGCCGAATTCTTATATTAACCAAAATATTAAATGATCTAATCAGGTCTCTGATTGCCCTATCATAGAAGTTTAATAGTGCATTTTACTCTCCATTCCACGCCTTTTAAGATGCCGGCTAGTCCAGTACGCTATCTGAAATAGGAGCGACGTAAATTGAACATATGTGATAGAATTTCCCTGAATTCTTATATTAACCTTAATGTAAAATGATCTAATCGGGTCTCTGTTCGCCCTACCCTAGAAGTTTAATAGTGCATTTCACTCGTCATTTCATGCTCATTGAGATGCCGCTTAGCCCAATACGCTATCTGAAATAGGAGCGACGTAAATTGAACAAATGTGATAGACTTTCCCTGAATTCTTAAATTAACCATAATTTAAAATGATCTAATCGGGTCTCTGTTTGCCCTACCCTAGAAGTTTAATAGTGCATTTTGCTCGCCATGTCATGCGCTTTGAGATGCCGCTTAGCCCAATACGCTATCTGAAATATTAGCGACGTAAATTGAACACATGTGATAGAATTTCCCTGAATTCTTATATTAACCTTAATGTAAAATGATCTAATCGGGTCTCTGTTCGCTCAACCCTGGAAGTTTAATAGTGCATTTCACTCGTCATTTCATGCGCTTTGAGATGCCGCTTAGTCCAATACGCTGTCTGAAATAGGAGCGACGTAAATTGAACAAATGTGATACAATTTCGCTGAATTCGTATATTAACCAAAATATAAAATGATCTAATCGGGTCTCTGATTGCCCTATCATAGAAATTGAATAGTATATTTTCCTCCCCATTCCACGCGCTTTAAGATGCCGCCTAGCCCACTACGCTATCTGAAATAGGAGCGACGTTAATTGAACAAATGTGATAGAATTTCGCTGAATTCTTATATTAACCAAAATATAAAATGATCTAATCGGGTCTCTGATTGCCCTATCATAGAAGTTTAATAGTGCATTTTACTCGCCATTCCACGCGCTTTAAGATGCCGCCTAGCCCAGTGCGCTATCTGAAATAGGAACGACGTAAATTGTACAATTGTGATAGAATTTTGCTGAATTCTTAAATTATCCGTAATATAAAATGATCTAATCGGGTCTCCGTTTGCGCTACCCTAGAAGTTTAATAATGCATTTTACTCGCCATTTCATGCGCTTTAGGATGCCGCTTAGCCCAATAGGCTATCTGAAATAGGAGCGACGTTAATTTAACAATTGTGATAGAATTTCGCTGAATTCTTATATTAACCAAAATATAAAATGATATAATCAGGTCTCTGATTGCCCTATCATAGAAGTTTAATAGTGCATTTTACTCTCCATTCCACGCCTTTTAAGATGCCGCCTAGTCCAGTACGCTATCTGAAATAGGAGCGACGTAAGTTGAACAAATGTGATAGAATTTCCCTGAATTCTTATATTAACCTTAATGTAAAATGATCTAATCGGGTCTCTGTTCGCCCTACCCTAGAAGTTTAATAGTGCATGTCACTCGTCATTTCATGCGCTTTGAGATGCCGCTTAGCCCAATACGCTATCTGAAATAGGAGCGACGAAAGTTGAACGAATGTGATAGACTTTCCCTGAATTCTTAAATTCACCATAATATAAAATGATCTAATCGGGTCTCTCTTTGCCCTACCCTAGAAGTTTAATAGTGCATTTTGCTCACCATGTCATGCGCTTTGAGATGCCGCTTAGCCCAATACGCTATCTGAAATAGGAGCGACGTAAATTGAACAAATGTGATAGAATTTCGCCGAATTCTTATATTAACCAAAATATAAAATGATCTAATCGGGTCTCTGATTGCCCTATTATAGAAGTGTAATAGTGCATTTTACTCGCCATTCCACGCGCTTTAAGATGCCGCCTAGCCCAGTACGCTATCTGAAATAGGAGCGACGCAAATTGAACAAATGTGATAGAATTTCCCTGAGTTCTTATAGTAACCAAAATATAAAATGATCTAATCGGGTCTCTGATTGCCCTATCATAGAAGTTTAATAGTGCATTTTACTCGCCATTCCACGCGCATTAAGATGCCGCCTAGCCCAGTACGCTATCTGAGATAGGAGCGACGTAAATTGAACAAATGTGATAGAATTTTGCTGAATTCTTAAATTAACCATAATATAAAATGATCTAATCGGGTCTCTGTTTGCCCTACCCTAGAACTTTAATAGTGCATTTTACTCGCCATTTCATGCGCATTGAGATGCCGTTTAGCCCATTACGCTATCTGAAATAGGAGCGACGTAAATTGAACAAATGTGAGAGAATTTCCCTTAATTCTTATAATAACCTTAATGTGAAATGATCTAATCGGGTCTCTGTTCGCCCTACCCTAGAAGTTTAATAGTCCATTTCTCTCGTCATTTCATGCGCTTTGAGATGCCGCTTAGCCCACTACGCTATCTGAAATAGCAGCGACGTTAATTGAACAAATGTGATAGAATTTCGCAGAATTCTTAAATTAACCATAATATAAAATGATCTAATCGGGTCTCTGTTTGCACTACCCTAGAAGTTTAATAATGCATTTTACTCGTTATTTCATGCGCTTTAATATGCCGCGTACCCCAATACGCTATCTGAAATCGGAGCGATGTAAATTGAGCAAATGTGATAGAATTTCGCTGAATTCTTATATTAACCTTAATGTAAAATTATTTCATCGGGTCTCTGTTCGCCCTACCCTAGAAGTTTAATAGTGCATTTCACTCGTCATTTCATGCGCTTTGAGATGCCGCTTAGCCCAATACGCTATCTGAAATAGGAGCGACGTAAATTGAACAAATGTGTTAGAATTTCGCTGAATTCTTATATTAACCAAAATCTAAAATGATCTAATCGGGTCTCTGATTGCCCTATCATAGAAGTTTAATAGTGCATTATACTCGCCATTCCACGTGCTTTAAGATGCCGCCTAGCCCAGTACGCTATCTGAAATAGGAGCGACGTAAATTGATCAAATGGGATAGAATTTTGCTGAATTCTTAAATTAACCATAATATAAAATGATCTAATCGGGTCTCTGTTTGCCCTACCCTAGAAGTTTAACAGTGCATTTCACTCGTCATTTTATGCGCTTTGAGATGTCGCTTAGCCCAATACGCTATCTGAAATAGGAGCGATGTAAATTGAACAAATGTGATAGAATTTCGCTGAATTCTTATATTAACCAAAATATAAAATGATCTAATCGGGTCTCTGATTGCCCTATCATAGAAGTTTAATAGTGCATTTTACTCGCCATTCCACGTGCTTTAAGATGCCGCCTAGCCCAGTACGCTATCTGAAATAGGAGCGACGTAAATTGAACAAATGTGATAGAATTTTGCTGAATTCTTGAATTAACCATAATATAAAATGATCTAATCGGGTCTCCGTTTTCCCTACCCTAGAAGTTTAATAGTGCATTTTACTCGTCATTTCGTTCGCTTCGAGATGCCGCTTAGCCCAATCAGCTATCTGATATAGGAGCGACGTAAATTGAACAAATGTGATAGAATTTCGCTGAATTCTTATATTAACCAAAATATAAAATGATCTAATCGGGTCTCTGATTGCCCTATCATAGAAGTTGAATAGTATATTTTCCTCCCCATTCCACGCGCTTTAAGATGCCGCCTCGCCCACTACGCTATCTGAAATGGGAGCGACGTAAATTGAACAAATGTGATAGACTTTCCCTGAATTCTTAAATTAACCATAATTTAAAATGATCTAATCGGGTCTCTGCTTACCCTACCCTAGAAGTTTAATAATGCATTTTACTCGTTATTTCATGCGCTCTGATATGCCGCTTAGCCCAATACGCTATCTGAAATAGGAGCGATGTAAATTGAGCAAATGTGATAGAATTTCGCTGAATTCTTACATTAACCTTAAAGTAAAATGATTTAATCGGGTCTCTGTTCGCCCTACCGTAGAAGTTTAATAGTGCATTTCACTCGTCATTTCATGCGCTTTGAGATGCCGCTTAGCCCAATTAGCTATCTGAAATAGGAGCGACGTAAATTGAACAAATGTGATATAATTTCGCCGAATTCTTGTATTAACCAAAATATAAAATGATCTAATCAGGTCTCTGATTGCCCTATCATAGAAGTTTAATAGTGCATTTTACTCTCCATTTCACGCCTTTTAAGATGCCGCTTAGTCCAGTATGCTATCTGAAATAGGAGCGACGTAAATTGAACAAATGTGATAGAATTTCCCTGAATTCTTATATTAACCTTAATGTAAAATGATCTAATCGGGTCTCTGTTCGCCCTACCCTAGAAGTTTAATAGTGCATTTCACTCGTCATTTCATGCGCTTTGAGATGCCGCTTAGCCCAATACGCTATCTGAAATAGGAGCGACGTAAATTGAACAAATGTGATAGAATTTCGCTGAATTCTTATATTAACCAAAATATAAAATGATCTAATCGGGTCTCTGATTGCCCCATCTTAGAAGTTTAATAGTGCATTTTACTCGCCATTCCACGCGCTTTAAGATGCCGCCAGGGACCAGTACGCTATCTGAAATAGGAGCGACGTAAATTGAACAAATGTGATAGAATTTTGCTGAATTCTTAAATTAACCATAATATAAAATGGTCTATTCGGGTCTCTGTTTGCCCTACCCTAGAAGTTTAATAGTGCATTTTACTCGCCATTTCATGCGCTTTGAGGTGCCGCTTAGCACAATACGCTATCTGAAATTGGAGCGACGTAAATTGAACAAATGTGATAGAATTTCCCTGAATTCTTATATTAACCTTAATGTAAAATGATCTAATCGGGTCTCCGTTCGCTCTACCCTAGAAGTTTAATAGTGCATTTCACTCGTCATTTCATGCGCTTTGAGATGCCGCTTAGCCCAATACGCTATCTGAAATAGGAGCGACGTAAATTGAACAAATGTGATAGAATTTTGCTGAATTCTCAAATTAACCATAATATAAAATGATCTAATCGGGTCTCTGTTTGCCCTACCCTGGAAGTTTAATAGTGCATTTTGCTCGCCATGTCATGCGCTTTGAGATGCCGCTTAGCCCAATACGCTATCTGAAATAGGAGCGACGTAAATTGAACAAATGTGATAGAATTTTGCTGAATTCTTAAATTAACCATAATATAAAATGATCTAATCGTGTCTCTGTTTGCCCTACCCTAGAAGTTTAATAGTGCGTTTTACTCGCCATTTGATGCGCAATGAGATGCCGTTTAGCCCATTACGCTATCTGGAATAGGAGCGACGTAAATTGAACAAATGTGAGAGAATTTCCCTGAGTTCTTATATTAACCAAAATATAAAATGATGTAATCGGGTCTCTGATTGCCCTATCATAGAAGTTCAATAGTGCATTTTACTCGCCATTCAAAGCGCTTTAAGATGCCGCCTAGCCCAGTACACTATCTGAAATAGGAGCGACGTAAATTGAACAAATGTGATAGAATTTTGCTGAATTCTAAAATTAACCATAATATAAAATGATCTAATCGGGTCTCTGTTTGCCCTACCCAAGAAGTTTAATAGTGCATTTTACTCGCCATTTCATGCGCATTGAGATGCCGTTTAGCCCATTACGCTATCTGAAATAGGAGCGACGTAAATTGAACAAATGTGAGAGAATTTCCCTGAATTCTTATAATAACCTTAATGTGAAATGATCTAATCGGGTCTCTGTTCGCCCTACCCTAGAAGTTTAATAGTCTATTTCTCTCGTCATTTCATACGCTTTGAGATGCCGCTTAGCCCAATACGCTATCTGAAATAGGAGCGACGTAAATTGAACAAATGTGATAGAATTGCGCTGAATTCTTATATTAACCAAAATATAAAATGATCTAATCGGGTCTCTGATTGCCCTATCATAGAAGTTTAATAGTATATTTTCCTCCCCATTCCATGCGCTTTAAGATGCCGCCTAGCCCACTACGCTATCTGAAATAGGAGCGACGTTAATTGAACAAATGTGATAGAATTTCGCAGAATTCTCAAATTAACCATAATATAAAATGATCTAATCGGGTCTCTGTTCGCCCTACCCTAGAAGTTTAATAGTCTATTTCTCTCGTCATTTCATGCGCTTTGAGATGCCGTTTAGCCCAATACGCTATCTGAAATAGGAGCGACGTAAATTGAACAAATGTGATAGAATTTCGCTGAATTCTTATATTAACCAAAATATAAAATGATCTAATCGGGTCTCTGATTGCCCTATCATAGAAGTTGAATAGTATGTTTTCCTCCCCATTGCACGCGCTTTAAGATGCCGCCTAGCCCACTACGCTATCTGAAATAGGAGCGACGTTAATTGAACAAATGTGATAGAATTTCGCAGAATTCTTAAATTAACCATAATATAAAATGATCTAATCGGGTCTCTGTTCGCCCTACCGTAGATGTTTAATAGTGCATTTCACTCGTCATTTCATGCGCTTTGAGATGCCGCTTAGCCCAATTAGCTATCTGAAATAGGAGCGACGTAAATTGAACAAATGTGATAGAATTTCGCCGAATTCTTGTATTAACCAAAATATAAAATGATCTAATCAGGTCCCTGATTGCCCTATCATGGAAGTTTAATAGTGCATTTTACTCTCCATTTCACGCCTTTTAAGATGCCGCCTAGTCCAGTACGCTATCTGAAATAGGAGCGACGTAAATTGAACAAATGTGATAGAATTTCCCTGAATTCTTATATTAACCTTAATGTAAAATGATCTAATCGGGTCTCTATTCGCCCTACCCTAGAAGTTTAATAGTGAATTTCACTCGTCATTTCATGCGATTTTAAAATGCCGCTTAGCCCAATACGCTATCTGAAATAGGAGTGACGTAAATTGAACAAATGCGATAGAATTTCGCTGAATTCTTATATTAACCAAAATATAAAATGATCTAATCGGGTCTCTGATTGCCCCATCATAGAAGTTTAATAGTGCATTTTACTCGCCATTCCACGCGCTTTAAGATGCCGCCTAGACCAGTACGCTATCTGAAATAGGAGCGACGTAAATTGAACAAATGTGATAGAATTTTGCTGAATTCTTAAATTAACCATAATATAAAATGGTCTATTCGGGTCTCTGTTTGCCCTACCCTAGAAGTTTAATAGTGCATTTTGCTCGCCATGTCATGCGCTTTGAGATGCCGCTTAGCCCAATACGCTATCTGAAATAGGAGCGACGTAAATTGAACAAATGTGATAGAATTTTGATGAATTCTTATATTAACCAAAATATAAAATGATCTAATCGGGTCTCGGATTGCCCTATCATAGAAGTTGAATAGTATGTTTTCCTCCCCATTGCACGCGCTTTAAGATGCCGCCTAGCCCACTACGCTATCTGAAATAGGAGTGACGTAAATTGAACAAATGCGATAGAATTTCGCTGAATTCTTATATTAACCAAAATATAAAATGATCTAATCGTGTCTCTGTTTGCCCTACCCTAGAAGTTTAATAGTGCGTTTTACTCGCCATTTGATGCGCAATGAGATGCCGTTTAGCCCATTACGCTATCTGGAATAGGAGCGACGTAAATTGAACAAATGTGAGAGAATTTCCCTGAGTTCTTATATTAACCAAAATATAAAATGATGTAATCGGGTCTCTGATTGCCCTATCATAGAAGTTCAATAGTGCATTTTACTCGCCATTCAAAGCGCTTTAAGATGCCGCCTAGCCCAGTACACTATCTGAAATAGGAGCGACGTAAATTGAACAAATGTGATAGAATTTTGCTGAATTCTAAAATTAACCATAATATAAAATGATCTAATCGGGTCTCTGTTTGCCCTACCCAAGAAGTTTAATAGTGCATTTTACTCGCCATTTCATGCGCATTGAGATGCCGTTTAGCCCATTACGCTATCTGAAATAGGAGCGACGTAAATTGAACAAATGTGAGAGAATTTCCCTGAATTCTTATAATAACCTTAATGTGAAATGATCTAATCGGGTCTCTGTTCGCCCTACCCTAGAAGTTTAATAGTCTATTTCTCTCGTCATTTCATACGCTTTGAGATGCCGCTTAGCCCAATACGCTATCTGAAATAGGAGCGACGTAAATTGAACAAATGTGATAGAATTGCGCTGAATTCTTATATTAACCAAAATATAAAATGATCTAATCGGGTCTCTGATTGCCCTATCATAGAAGTTTAATAGTATATTTTCCTCCCCATTCCATGCGCTTTAAGATGCCGCCTAGCCCACTACGCTATCTGAAATAGGAGCGACGTTAATTGAACAAATGTGATAGACTTTCGCAGAATTCTCAAATTAACCATAATATAAAATGATCTAATCGGGTCTCTGTTCGCCCTACCCTAGAAGTTTAATAGTCTATTTCTCTCGTCATTTCATGCGCTTTGAGATGCCGTTTAGCCCAATACGCTATCTGAAATAGGAGCGACGTAAATTGAACAAATGTGATAGAATTTCGCTGAATTCTTATATTAACCAAAATATAAAATGATCTAATCGGGTCTCTGATTGCCCTATCATAGAAGTTGAATAGTATGTTTTCCTCCCCATTGCACGCGCTTTAAGATGCCGCCTAGCCCACTACGCTATCTGAAATAGGAGCGACGTTAATTGAACAAATGTGATAGAATTTCGCAGAATTCTCAAATTAACCATAATATAAAATGATCTAATCGGGTCTCTGTTCGCCCTACCGTAGATGTTTAATAGTGCATTTCACTCGTCATTTCATGCGCTTTGAGATGCCGCTTAGCCCAATTAGCTATCTGAAATAGGAGCGACGTAAATTGAACAAATGTGATAGAATTTCGCCGAATTCTTGTATTAACCAAAATATAAAATGATCTAATCAGGTCCCTGATTGCCCTATCATGGAAGATTAATAGTGCATTTTACTCTCCATTTCACGCCTTTTAAGATGCCGCCTAGTCCAGTACGCTATCTGAAATAGGAGCGACGTAAATTGAACAAATGTGATAGAATTTCCCTGAATTCTTATATTAACCTTAATGTAAAATGATCTAATCGGGTCTCTATTCGCCCTACCCTAGAAGTTTAATAGTGAATTTCACTCGTCATTTCATGCGATTTTAAAATGCCGCTTAGCCCAATACGCTATCTGAAATAGGAGTGACGTAAATTGAACAAATGCGATAGAATTTCGCTGAATTCTTATATTAACCAAAATATAAAATGATCTAATCGGGTCTCTGATTGCCCCATCATAGAAGTTTAATAGTGCATTTTACTCGCCATTCCACGCGCTTTAAGATGCCGCCTAGACCAGTACGCTATCTGAAATAGGAGCGACGTAAATTGAACAAATGTGATAGAATTTTGCTGAATTCTTAAATTAACCATAATATAAAATGGTCTATTCGGGTCTCTGTTTGCCCTACCCTAGAAGTTTAATAGTGCATTTTGCTCGCCATGTCATGCGCTTTGAGATGCCGCTTAGCCCAATACGCTATCTGAAATAGGAGCGACGTAAATTGAACAAATGTGATAGAATTTTGATGAATTCTTATATTAACCAAAATATAAAATGATCTAATCGGGTCTCGGATTGCCCTATCATAGAAGTTGAATAGTATGTTTTCCTCCCCATTGCACGCGCTTTAAGATGCCGCCTAGCCCACTACGCTATCTGAAATAGGAGTGACGTAAATTGAACAAATGCGATAGAATTTCGCTGAATTCTTATATTAACCAAAATATAAAATGATCTAATCGGGTCTCTGATTGCCCCATCATAGAAGTTTAATAGTGCATTTTACTCGCCATTCCACGCGCTTTAAGATGCCGCCTAGACCAGTACGCTATCTGAAATAGGAGCGACGTAAATTGAACAAATGTGATAGAATTTTGCTGAATTCTCAAATTAACCATAATATAAAATGATCTAATCGGGTCTCTGTTTGCCCTACCCTAGAAGTTTAATAGTGCATTTTGCTCGCCATGTCATGCGCTTTGAGATGCCGCTTAGCCCAATACGCTATCTGAAATAGGAGCGACGTAAATTGAACAAATGTGATAGAATTTTGATGAATTCTTAAATTAACCATAATATAAAATGATCTAATCGTGTCTCTGTTTGCCCT
Organism: Macropis europaea; assembly: GCA_916610135.2. Lineage (NCBI taxonomy): Eukaryota > Metazoa > Arthropoda > Insecta > Hymenoptera > Melittidae > Macropis > Macropis europaea. The sequence goes on along the minus strand of CAKAJE020000155.1, from coordinate 161,713 downwards.
ACCCTAGAAGTTTAATAGTGCGTTTTACTCGCCATTTGATGCGCAATGAGATGCCGTTTAGCCCATTACGCTATCTGGAATAGGAGCGACGTAAATTGAACAAATGTGAGAGAATTTCCCTGAATTCTTATATTAACCAAAATATAAAATGATCTAATCGGGTCTCTGATTGCCCTATCATAGAAGTTTAATAGTGCATTTTACTCGCCATTCAACGCGCTTTAAGATGCCGCCTAGCCCAGTACACTATCTGAAATAGGAGCGACGTAAATTGAACAAATGTGATAGAATTTTGCTGAATTCTAAAATTAACCATAATATAAAATGATCTAATCGGGTCGCTGTTTGCCCTACCCAAGAAGTTTAATAGTGCATTTTACTCGCCATTTCATGCGCATTGAGATGCCGTTTAGCCCATTACGTTATCTGAAATAGGAGCGACGTAAATTGAACAAATGTGAGAGAATTTCCCTGAATTCTTATAATAACCTTAATGTGAAATGATCTAATCGGGTCTCTGTTCGCCCTACCCTAGAAGTTTAATAGTCTATTTCTCTCGCCATTTCATGCGCTTTGAGATGCCGCTTAGCCCAATACCCTATCTGAAATAGGAGCGACGTAAATTGAACAAATGTGATAGAATTTCGCTGAATTCTTATATTAACCAAAATATAAAATGATCTAATCGGGTCTCTGATTGCCCTATCATAGAAGTTTAATAGGATATTTTCCTCCCCATTCCACGCTCTTTAAGATGCCGCCGAGCCCAGTACGCTATCTGAAATAGGAGCGACGTTAATTGAACAAATGTGATAGAATTTCGCAGAATTCTCAAATTAACCATAACATAAAATGATCTAATCGGGTCTCCGTTTGCCCTACCCTAGAAGTTTAATAATGCATTTTACTCGTTATTTCATGCGCTTTGATATGCCGCTTAGCCCAATACGCTATCTGAAATAGGAGCGATGTAAATTGAGCAAATGTGATAGAATTTCGCTGAATTCTTATATTAACCTTAATGTAAAATGATTTAATAGCGTCTCTGTTCGCCCTACCCTAGAAGTTTAATAGTCCATTTCACTCGTCATTTCATGCGCTTCGAGATGCCGCTTAGCCCAATACACTATCTGAAATAGGAGCGACGTAAATTGGACAAATGCGATAGAATTTCGCCGAATTCTTATATTAACCAAAATATAAAATGATCTAATCGGGTCTCTGATTGCCCTATCATAGAAGTTTAATAGTGCATTTTACTCGCCATTCCACGCCCTTTAAGATGCCGCCTAGCCCAGTACGCTATCTGAAATAGGAGCGACGTGAATTGAACAAATGTGATTGAATTTCCCTGAATTCTGATATTAACCTTAATGTAAAATGATCTAATCGGGTCTCTGTTCACCCTACCCTAGATGTTTAATAGTGCATTTTACTCGCCATTTCATGCGCTTTGAGATGCCGTTTAGCCCAATACGCTATCTGAAATAGGAGCGACGTAAATTGAACAAATGTGATAGAATTTCGCTGAATTCTTATATTAACCAAAATATAAAATGATCTAATCGGGTCTCTGTTTGCCCTACCCTAGAAGTTTAATAGTGCATTTTACTCGTCATTTCATGCGCTTTGAGATGCCGCTTAGCCCAATACGCTATCTGAAATAGGAGCGACGTAAATTGAACAAATGTGAGAGAATTTCCCTGAATTCTTATATTAACCTTAATGTGAAATAATCTAATTGGGTCTCCGTTCTCCCTACCCTAGAAGTGTAACAGTGCATTTTACTCGCCATTCCACGCGCATTGAGATGCCGTTTAGCCCAATACGCTATCTGAAATAGGAGCGACGTAAATTGAACAAATGTGAGAGAATTTCCCTGAATTCTTATAATAACCTTAATGTGAAATGACCTAATCGGGTCTCTGTTCGCCCTACCCTAGAAGTTTAATAGTCTATTTCTCTCGTCATTTCATGCGCTTTGAGATGCCGCTTAGCCCAATACGCTATCTGAAATAGGAGCGACGTAAATTGAACAAATGTGATAGAATTTCGCTGAATTCTTATATTAACCTTAATGTAAAATGATCTAATCGGGTCTCTATTCGCCCTACCCTAGAAGTTTAATAGTGCATTTCACTCGTCATTTCATGCGCTTTGAGATGCCGCTTAGCCCAATACGCTATCTGAAATAGGAGTGACGTAAATTGAACAAATGCGATAGAATTTCGCTGAATTCTTATATTAACCAAAATATAAAATGATCTAATCGGGTCTCTGATTGCCCCATCATAGAAGTTTAATAGTGCATTTTACTCGCCATTCCACGCGCTTTAAGATGCCGCCTAGACCAGTACGCTATCTGAAATAGGAGCGACGTAAATTGAACAAATGTGATAGAATTTTGCTGAATTCTCAAATTAACCATAATATAAAATGGTCTATTCGGGTCTCTGTTTGCCCTACCCTAGAAGTTTAATAGTGCATTTTACTCGCCATTTCATGCGCTTTGAGGTGCCGCTTAGCACAATACGCTATCTGAAATTGGAGCGACGTAAATTGAACAAATGTGATAGAATTTCCCTGAATTCTTATATTAACCTTAATGTAAAATGATCTAATCGGGTCTCCGTTCGCTCTACCCTAGAAGTTTAATAGTGCATTTCACTCGTCATTTCATGCGCTTTGAGATGCCGCTTAGCCCAATACGCTATCTGAAATAGGAGCGACGTAAATTGAACAAATGTGATAGAATTTTGCTGAATTCTCAAATTAACCATAATATAAAATGATCTAATCGGGTCTCTGTTTGCCCTACCCTAGAAGTTTAATAGTCTATTTCTCTCGTCATTTCATGCGCTTTGAGATGCCGTTTAGCCCAATACGCTATCTGAAATAGGAGCGACGTAAATTGAACAAATGTGATAGAATTTCGCTGAATTCTTATATTAACCAAAATATAAAATGATCTAATCGGGTCTCTGATTGCCCTATCATAGAAGTTGAATAGTATGTTTTCCTCCCCATTGCACGCGCTTTAAGATGCCGCCTAGCCCACTACGCTATCTGAAATAGGAGCGACGTTAATTGAACAAATGTGATAGAATTTCGCAGAATTCTCAAATTAACCATAATATAAAATGATCTAATCGGGTCTCTGTTCGCCCTACCGTAGATGTTTAATAGTGCATTTCACTCGTCATTTCATGCGCTTTGAGATGCCGCTTAGCCCAATTAGCTATCTGAAATAGGAGCGACGTAAATTGAACAAATGTGATAGAATTTCGCCGAATTCTTGTATTAACCAAAATATAAAATGATCTAATCAGGTCTCTGATTGCCCTATCATAGAAGTTTAATAGTGCATTTTACTCTCCATTTCACGCCTTTTAAGATGCCGCCTAGTCCAGTACGCTATCTGAAATAGGAGCGACGTAAATTGAACAAATGTGATAGAATTTCCCTGAATTCTTATATTAACCTTAATGTAAAATGATCTAATCGGGTCTCTATTCGCCCTTCCCTAGAAGTTTAATAGTGCATTTCACTCGTCATTTCATGCGCTTTGAGATGCCGCTTAGCCCAATACGCTATCTGAAATAGGAGTGACGTAAATTGAACAAATGCGATAGAATTTCGCTGAATTCTTATATTAACCAAAATATAAAATGATCTAATCGGGTCTCTGATTGCCCCATCATAGAAGTTTAATAGTGCATTTTACTCGCCATTCCACGCGCTTTAAGATGCCGCCTAGACCAGTACGCTATCTGAAATAGGAGCGACGTAAATTGAACAAATGTGATAGAATTTTGCTGAATTCTTAAATTAACCATAATATAAAATGGTCTATTCGGGTCTCTGTTTGCCCTACCCTAGAAGTTTAATAGTGCATTTTACTCGCCATTTCATGCGCTTTGAGGTGCCGCTTAGCACAATACGCTATCTGAAATTGGAGCGACGTAAATTGAACAAATGTGATAGAATTTCCCTGAATTCTTATATTAACCTTAATGTAAAATGATCTAATCGGGTCTCCGTTCGCTCTACCCTAGAAGTTTAATAGTGCATTTCACTCGTCATTTCATGCGCTTTGAGATGCCGCTTAGCCCAATACGCTATCTGAAATAGGAGCGACGTAAATTGAACAAATGTGATAGAATTTTGCTGAATTCTTAAATTAACCATAATATAAAATGATCTAATCGTGTCCCTGTTTGCCCTACCCTAGAAGTTTAATAGTGCGTTTTACTCGCCATTTGATGCGCAATGAGATGCCGTTTAGCCCATTACGCTATCTGGAATAGGAGCGACGTAAATTGAACAAATGTGAGAGAATTTCCCTGAGTTCTTATATTAACCAAAATATAAAATGATCTAATCGGGTCTCTGATTGCCCTATCATAGAAGTTTAATAGTGCATTTTACTCGCCATTCAACGCGCTTTAAGATGCCGCCTAGCGCAGTACACTATCTGAAATAGGAGCGACGTAAATTGAACAAATGTGATAGAATTTTGCTGAATTCTAAAATTAACCATAATATAAAATGATCTAATCGGGACGCTGTTTGCCCTACCCAAGAAGTTTAATAGTGCATTTTACTCGCCATTTCATGCGCATTGAGATGCCGTTTAGCCCATTACGCTATCTGAAATAGGAGCGACGTAAATTGAACAAATGTGAGAGAATTTCCCTGAATTCTTATAATAACTTTAATGTGAAATGATCTAATCGGGTCTCTGTTCGCCCTACCCTAGAAGTTTAATAGTCTATTTCTCTCGTCATTTCATACGCTTTGAGATGCCGCTTAGCCCAATACGCTATCTGAAATAGGAGCGACGTAAATTGAACAAATGTGATAGAATTGCGCTGAATTCTTATAATAACCAAAATATAAAATGATCTAATCGGGTCTCTGATTGCCCTATCATAGAAGTTTAATAGTATATTTTCTCCCCATTCCATGCGCTTTAAGATGCCGCCTAGCCCACTACGCTATCTGAAATAGGAGCGACGTTAATTGAACAATGTGATAGAATTTCGCAGAAATTCTCAAATTAACCATAATATAAAATGATCTAATCGGGTCTCTGTTCGCCCTACCCTAGAAGTTTAATAGTCTATTTCTCTCGTCATTTCATGCGCTTTGAGATGCCGTTTAGCCCAATACGCTATCTGAAATAGGAGCGACGTAAATTGAACAAATGTGATAGAATTTCGCTGAATTCTTATATTAACCAAATATAAAATGATCTAATCGGGTCTCTGATTGCCCCATCATAGAAGTTTAATAGTGCATTTTACTCGCCATTCCACGCGCTTTAAGATGCCGCCTAGACCAGTACGCTATCTGAAATAGGAGCGACGTAAATTGAACAAATGTGATAGAATTTTGCTGAATTCTCAAATTAACCATAATATAAAATGGTCTATTCGGGTCTCTGTTTGCCCTACCCTAGAAGTTTAATAGTGCATTTTACTCGCCATTTCATGCGCTTTGAGGTGCCGCTTAGCACAATACGCTATCTGAAATTGGAGCGACGTAAATTGAACAAATTGTGATAGAATTTCCCTGAATTCTTATATTAACCTTAATGTAAAATGATCTAATCGGGTCTCCGTTCGCTCTACCCTAGAAGTTTAATAGTGCATTTCACTCGTCATTTCATGCGCTTTGAGATGCCGCTTAGCCCAATACGCTATCTGAAATAGGAGCGACGTAAATTGAACAAATGTGATAGAATTTTGCTGAATTCTCAAATTAACCATAATATAAAATGATCTAATCGGGTCTCTGTTTGCCCTACCCTAGAAGTTTAATAGTCTATTTCTCTCGTCATTTCATGCGCTTTGAGATGCCGTTTAGCCCAATACGCTATCTGAAATAGGAGCGACGTAAATTGAACAAATGTGATAGAATATCGCTGAATTCTTATATTAACCAAAATATAAAATGATCTAATCGGGTCTCTGATTGCCCTATCATAGAAGTTGAATAGTATGTTTTCCTCCCCATTGCACGCGCTTTAAGATGCCGCCTAGCCCACTACGCTATCTGAAATAGGAGCGACGTTAATTGAACAAATGTGATAGAATTTCGCAGAATTCTCAAATTAACCATATATAAAATGATCTAATCGGGTCTCTGTTCGCCCTACCCTAGATGTTTAATAGTGCATTTCACTCGTCATTTCATGCGCTTTGAGATGCCGCTTAGCCCAATTAGCTATCTGAAATAGGAGCGACGTAAATTGAACAAATGTGATAGAATTTCGCCGAATTCTTGTATTAACCAAAATATAAAATGATCTAATCAGGTCTCTGATTGCCCTATCATAGAAGTTTAATAGTGCATTTTACTCTCCATTTCACGCCTTTTAAGATGCCGCCTAGTCCAGTACGCTATCTGAAATAGGAGCGACGTAAATTGAACAAATGTGATAGAATTTCCCTGAATTCTTATATTAACCTTAATGTAAAATGATCTAATCGGGTCTCTGTCCGCCTTCCCTAGAAGTTTAATAGTGCATTTCACTCGCTATTTCATGCGCTTTGAGATGCCGCTTAGCCTAATACGCTATCTGAAATAGGAGTGACGTAAATTGAACAAATGCGATAGAATTTCGCTGAATTCTTATATTAACCAAAATATAAAATGATCTAATCGGGTCTCTGATTGCCCCATCATAGAAGTTTAATAGTGCATTTTACTCGCCATTCCACGCGCTTTAAGATGCCGCCTAGACCAGTACGCTATCTGAAATAGGAGCGACGTAAATTGAACAAATGTGATAGAATTTTGCTGAATTCTTAAATTAACCATAATATAAAATGGTCTATTCGGGTCTCTGTTTGCCCTACCCTAGAAGTTTAATAGTGCATTTTACTCGCCATTTCATGCGCTTTGAGGTGCCGCTTAGCACAATACGCTATCTGAAATTGGAGCGACGTAAATTGAACAAATGTGATAGAATTTCCCTGAATTCTTATATTAACCTTAATGTAAATGATCTAATCGGGTCTCCGTTCGCTCTACCCTAGAAGTTTAATAGTGCATTTCACTCGTCATTTCATGCGCTTTGAGATGCCGCTTAGCCCAATACGCTATCTGAAATAGGAGCGACGTAAATTGAACAAAATGTGATAGAATTTTGCTGAATTCTAAAATTAACCATAATATAAAATGATCTAATCGGACGCTGTTTGCCCTACCCAAGAAGTTTAATAGTGCATTTTACTCGCCATTTCATGCGCATTGAGATGCCGCTTAGCCCAATACGCTATCTGAAATAGGAGCGACGTAAATTGAACAAATGTGATAGAATTGCGCTGAATTCTTATATTAACCAAAATATAAAATGATCTAATCGGGTCTCTGATTGCCCTATCATAGAAGTTTAATAGTATATTTTCCTCCCCATTCCATGCGCTTTAAGATGCCGCCTAGCCCACTACGCTATCTGAAATAGGAGCGACGTTAATTGAACAAATGTGATAGAATTTCGCAGAATTCTCAAATTAACCATAATATAAAATGATCTAATCGGGTCTCTGTTCGCCCTACCCTAGAAGTTTAATAGTCTATTTCTCTCGTCATTTCATGCGCTTTGAGATGCCGTTTAGCCCAATACGCTATCTGAAATAGGAGCGACGTAAATTGAACAAATGTGATAGAATTTCGCTGAATTCTTATATTAACCAAAATATAAAATGATCTAATCGGGTCTCTGATTGCCCTATCATAGAAGTTGAATAGTATGTTTTCCTCCCCATTGCACGCGCTTTAAGATGCCGCCTAGCCCACTACGCTATCTGAAATAGGAGCGACGTTAATTGAACAAATGTGATAGAATTTCGCAGAATTCTCAAATTAACCATAATATAAAATGATCTAATCGGGTCTCTGCTTGCCCTACCCTAGAAGTTTAATAGTGCATTTCACTCGTCATTTCATGCGCGTTGAGATGCCGCTTAGCCCAATACGCTGTCTGAAATAGGAGCGACGTAAATTGAACAAATGTGATAGAATTTCGCTGAATTCTTATATTAACCAAAATATAAAATGATCTAATCGGGTCTCTGTTTGCCCTACCCTAGAAGTTTAATAGTGCATTTTACTCGTCATTTCATGCGCTTTGAGATGCCGCTTAGCCCAATACGCTGTCTGAAATAGGAGCGACGTAAATTGAACAAATGTGATAGAATTTCCCTGAATTCTTATATTAACCTTAATGTAAAATGATCTAATCGGGTCTCCGTTCGCTCTACCCTAGAAGTTTAATAGTGCATTTCACTCGTCATTTCATGCGCTTTGAGATGCCGCTTAGCCCAATACGCTATCTGAAATAGGAGCGACGTAAATTGAACAAATGTGATAGAATTTTGCTGAATTCTCAAATTAACCATAATATAAAATGATCTAATCGGGTCTCTGTTTGCCCTACCCTAGAAGTTTAATAGTGCATTTTGCTCGCCATGTCATGCGCTTTGAGATGCCACTTAGCCCAATACGCTATCTGAAATAGGAGCGACGTAAATTGAACAAATGTGATAGAATTTTGCTGAATTCTTAAATTAACCATAATATAAAATGATCTAATCGTGTCCCTGTTTGCCCTACCCTAGAAGTTTAATAGTGCGTTTTACTCGCCATTTGATGCGCAATGAGATGCCGTTTAGCCCATTACGCTATCTGGAATAGGAGCGACGTAAATTGAACAAATGTGAGAGAATTTCCCTGAGTTCTTATATTAACCAAAATATAAAATGATCTAATCGGGTCTCTGATTGCCCTATCATAGAAGTTTAATAGTGCATTTTACTCGCCATTCAACGCGCTTTAAGATGCCGCCTAGCCCAGTACACTATCTGAAATAGGAGCGACGTAAATTGAACAAATGTGATAGAATTTTGCTGAATTCTAAAATTAACCATAATATAAAATGATCTAATCGGGACGCTGTTTGCCCTACCCAAGAAGTTTAATAGTGCATTTTACTCGCCATTTCATGCGCATTGAGATGCCGTTTAGCCCATTACGCTATCTGAAATAGGAGCGACGTAAATTGAACAAATGTGAGAGAATTTCCCTGAATTCTTATAATAACTTTAATGTGAAATGATCTAATCGGGTCTCTGTTCGCCCTACCCTAGAAGTTTAATAGTCTATTTCTCTCGTCATTTCATACGCTTTGAGATGCCGCTTAGCCCAATACGCTATCTGAAATAGGAGCGACGTAAATTGAAAAAATGTGATAGAATTGCGCTGAATTCTTATATTAACCAAAATATAAAATGATCTAATCGGGACTCTGATTGCCCTATCATAGAAGTTTAATAGTATATTTTCCTCCCCATTCCATGCGCTTTAAGATGCCGCCTAGCCCACTACGCTATCTGAAATAGGAGCGACGTTAATTGAACAAATGTGATAGAATTTCGCAGAATTCTCAAATTAACCATAATATAAAATGATCTAATCGGGTCTCTGTTCGCCCTACCCTAGAAGTTTAATAGTCTATTTCTCTCGTCATTTCATGCGCTTTGAGATGCCGTTTAGCCCAATACGCTATCTGAAATAGGAGCGACGTAAATTGAACAAATGTGATAGAATTTCGCTGAATTCTTATATTAACCAAAATATAAAATGATCTAATCGGGTCTCTGATTGCCCTATCATAGAAGTTGAATAGTATGTTTTCCTCCCCATTGCACGCGCTTTAAGATGCCGCCTAGCCCACTACGCTATCTGAAATAGGAGCGACGTTAATTGAACAAATGTGATAGAATTTCGCAGAATTCTCAAATTAACCATAATATAAAATGATCTAATCGGGTCTCTGGTTGCCCTACCCTAGAAGTTTAATAGTGCATTTCACTCGTCATTTCATGCGCGTTGAGATGCCGCTTAGCCCAATACGCTGTCTGAAATAGGAGCGACGTAAATTGAACAAATGTGATAGAATTTCGCTGAATTCTTATATTAACCAAAATATAAAATGATCTAATCGGGTCTCTGATTGCCCTATCATAGAAGTTTAATAGTGCATTTTACTCGCCATTCCACGTGCTTTAAGATGCCGCCTAGCCCAGTACGCTATCTGAAATAGGAGCGACGTAAATTGAACAAATGTGATAGAATTTCGCTGAATTCTTATATTAACCAAAATATAAAATGATCTAATCGGGTCTCTGTTTGCCCTACCCTAGAAGTTTAATAGTGCATTTTACTCGTCATTTCATGCGCTTTGAGATGCCGCTTAGCCCAATACGCTGTCTGAAATAGGAGCGACGTAAATTGAACAAATGTGATAGAATTTCCCTGAATTCTTATATTAACCTTAATGTAAAATGATCTAATCGGGTCTCTATTCGCCCTACCCTAGAAGTTTAATAGTGCATTTCACTCGTCATTTCATGCGCTTTGAGATGCCGCTTAGCCCAATACGCTATCTGAAATAGGAGTGACATAAATTGAACAAATGCGATAGAATTTCGCTGAATTCTTATATTAACCAAAATATAAAATGATCTAATCGGGTCTCTGATTGCCCCATCATAGAAGTTTAATAGTGCATTTTACTCGCCATTCCACGCGCTTTAAGATGCCGCCTAGACCAGTACGCTATCTGAAATAGGAGCGACGTAAATTGAACAAATGTGATAGAATTTCGCTGAATTCTTAAATTAACCATAATATAAAATGGTCTATTCGGGTCTCTGTTTGCCCTACCCTAGAAGTTTAATAGTGCATTTCACTCGTCATTTCATGCGCTTTGAGATGCCGCTTAGCCCAATACGCTATCTGAAATAGGAGCGACGTAAATTGAACAAATGTGATAGAATTTTGCTGAATTCTCAAATTAACCATAATATAAAATGATCTAATCGGGTCTCTGTTTGCCCTACCCTAGAAGTTTAATAGTCTATTTCTCTCGTCATTTCATGCGCTTTGAGATGCCGTTTAGCCCAATACGCTATCTGAAATAGGAGCGACGTAAATTGAACAAATGTGATAGAATTTCGCTGAATTCTTATATTAACCAAAATATAAAATGATCTAATCGGGTCTCTGATTGCCCTATCATAGAAGTTGAATAGTATGTTTTCCTCCCCATTGCACGCGCTTTAAGATGCCGCCTAGCCCAGTACGCTATCTGAAATAGGAGCGACGTTAATTGAACAAATGTGATAGAATTTCGCAGAATTCTTAAATTAACCATAATATAAAATGATCTAATCGGGTCTCTGTTTGCCCTACCCTAGAAGTTTAATAATGCATTTTACTCGTTATTTCATGCGCTTTGATATGCCGCTTAGCCCAATACGCTATCTGAAATAGGAGCGATGTAAATTGAGCAAATGTGGTAGAATTTCGCTGAATTCTTATATTAACCTTAAAGTAAAATGATTTAATCGGGTCTCTGTACGCCGTACCCTAGAAGTTTAATAGTGCATTTCACTCGTCATTTCATGCGCTTTGAGATGCCGCTTAGCCCAATACGCTATCTGAAATAGGAGCGACGTAAATTGAACATATGTGATAGACTTTCCCTGAATTCTTAAATTAACCATAATTTAAAATGATCTAATCGGGTCTCTGTTTGCCCTACCCTAGAAGTTTAATAGTGCATTTTGCTCGCCATGTCATGCGCTTTGATATGCCGCTTAGCCCAATACGCTATCTGAAATAGGAGCGACGTAAATTGAACAAATGTGATAGACATTCCCTGAATTCTTAAATTAACCATAATATAAAATGATCTAATCGGGTCTCGGTTTGCCCTACCCTAGAAGTTTAATAGTGCATTTTGCTCGCCATGTCATGCGCTTTGAGATGCCGCTTAGCCCAATACGCTATCTGAAATAGGAATGACGTAAATTGAACAAATGTGATAGAATTTCGCCGAATTCTTATATTAACCAAAATATAAAATGATCTAATCGGGTCTCTGATTGCCCTATCATAGAAGTTTAATAGTGCATTTTACTCGCCATTCCACGCGCTTTAAGATGCCGCCTAGCCCAGTACGCTATCTGAAATAGGAGCGACGTTAATTGAACAAATGTGATAGAATTTCGCAGAATTCTTAAATTAACAATAATATAAAATGATCTAATCGGGTCTCGGTTTGCCCTACCCTAGAAGTTTAATAATGCATTTTACTCGTTATTTCATGCGCCTTGATATGCCGCTTAGCCCAATACGCTATCTGAAATAGGAGCGATGTAAATTGAGCAAATGTGGTAGAATTTCGCTGAATTCTTATATTAACCTTAAAGTAAAATGATTTAATCGGGTCTCTGTTCGCCCTACCCTAGAAGTTTAATAGTGCATTTTACTCGCCATTTGATGCGCATTGAGTTGCCGTTTAGCCCATTACGCTATCTGGAATAGGAGCGACGTAAATTGAACAAATGTGAGAGAATTTCCCTGAGTTCTTATATTAACCAAAATATAAAATGATCTAATCGGGTCTCTGATTGCCCTATCATAGAAGTTTAATACTGCATTTTACTCGCCATTCCACGTGCTTTAAGATGCCGCCTAGCCCAGTACGCTATCTGAAATAGGAGCGACGTAAATTGAACAAATGTGATAGTATTTTGCTGAATTCTTAAATTAACCATAATATTAAATGGTCTATTCGGGTCTCTGTTTGCCCTACCCTAGAAGTTTAATAGTGCATTTTACTCGCCATTTCATGCGCTTTGAGATGCCGCTTAGCCCAATACGCTATCTGAAATAGGAGCGACGTAAATTGAACAAATGTGATAGAATTTCGCTGAATTCTTATATTAACCAAAATCTAAAATGATCTAATCGGGTCTCTGATTGCCCTATCATAGAAGTTTAATAGTGCATTTTACTCGCCATTTCACGTGCTTTAAGATGCCGCCGAGCCCAGTACGCTATCTGAAATAGGAGCGACGTTAATTGAACAAATGTGATAGAATTTCGCAGAATTCTTAAATTAACCATAATATAAAATGATCTAATCGGGTCTCTGTTTGCCCTACCCTAGAAGTTTAATAATGGGTTTTACTTGTTATTTCATGCGCTTTGATATGCCGCTCAGCCTAATACGCTATCTGAAATAGGAGCGATGTAAATTGAGCAAATGTGATAGAATTTCGCTGAATTCTTATATTAACCTTAATGTAAAATGATTTAGTCGGGCCTCTGACTGCCCTATCATAGCAGTTTAATAGTGCATTTTACTCGCCATTTCATGCGCTTTGAGATGCCGCTCAGCCCAACACGCTATCTGAAATAGGAGCGACGTAAATTGAACAAATGTGATAGAATTTCGCCGAATTCTTATATTAACCAAAATATAAAATGATCTAATCGGGTCTCTGATTGCCCTATCGTTGAAGTTTAATAGTGCATTTTACTCGCCATTCCACGCGCCTTAAGACGCCGCATAGCCCAGTACGCTATCTGAAATAGGAGCGACGTAAATTGAACAAGTGTGATAGAATTTCGCCGAATTCTTATATTAACCAAAATATAAAATGATCTAATCGGGTCTCTGATTGCCCTATTATAGAAGTGTAATAGTGAATTTTACTCGCCATTCCACGCGCTTTAAGATGCCGCCTTGCCCAGTACGCTATCTGAAATAGGAGCGACGTAAATTGAACAAATGTGATAGAATTCGCTGAATTCTTATATTAACCTAAATATAAAATGATCTAATCCGGTCTCTGATTGCCCTATCATAGAAGTTTAATAGTGCATTTTACTCGCCATTCCACGCGCTTTAAGATGCCGCCTATCCCAGTACGCTTTCTGAATTAGGAGTGACGTAAATTGAACAAATGTGATAGAATTTCGCTGAATTCTTAAATTAACCATAATATAAAATGATCTAAGCGGGTCTCTGTTTGCCCTACCCTAGAAGTTTAATAATGCATTTTACTCGTTATTTCATGCGCTTTGATATGCCGCTTAGCACAATACGCTATCTGAAATAGGAGCGATGTAAATTGAGCAAATGTGATAGAATTTCGCTGAATTCTTATATTAACCTTAATGTAAAATGATCTAATCGGGTCTCTGTTCTCCCTACCCTAGAAGATTAATAGTCCATTTCACTCGCCATTTCATGCGCTTTGAGATGCCGCTCAGCCCAATACGCTATCTGAAATAGGAGGGACGTAAATTGAACAAATGTGATAGACTTTCCCTGAATTCTTAAATTAACCATAATTTAAAATGATCTAATCGGGTCTCTGTTTGCCCTACCCTAGAAGTTTAATAGTGCATTTTGCTCGCCATGTCATGCGCTTTGATATGCCGCTTAGCCCAATACGCTATCTGAAATAGGAGCGACGTAAATTGAACATATGTGATAGACTTTCCCTGAATTCTTAAATTAACCATAATTTAAAATGATCTAATCGGGTCTCTGTTTGCCCTACCCTAGAAGTTTAATAGTGCATTTTGCTCGCCCTGTCATGCGCTTTGATATGCCGCTTAGCCCAATACGCTATCTGAAATAGGAGCGACGTAAATTCAACAAATGTGATAGAATTTTGCCGAATTCTTATATTAACCAAAATATAAAATGATCTAATCGGGTCTCTGATTGCCCTATCGTAGAAGTTTAATAGTGCATTTTACTCGCCATTCCACGCGCTTTAAGATGCCGCCCAGCCCAGTACGCTATCTGAAATAGGAGCGACGTTAATTGAACAAATGTGGTAGAATTTCGCAGAATTCTTAAATTAACCATAATATAAAATGATCTAATCGGGTCTCTGTTTGCCCTACCCTAGAAGTTTAATAGTGCATTTTACTCGCCATTCCACGCGCTTTAAGATGCCGCCTAGCCCAGTACGCTATCTGAAATAGGAGCGACGTTAATTGAACAAATGTGATAGAATTTTGCTGAATTCTTAAATTAACCATAATATAAAATGATCTAATCGGGACTCTGTTTGCCCTACCCTAGATGTTTAATACTGCATTTCACTCGTCATTTCATGCGCTTTGAGATGCCGCTTAGCCCAATACGCTATCTGAAATTGGAGCGACGTAAATTGAACAAATGTGATAGAATTTCACTGAATTCTTATATTAACCTTAATGTAAAATGATCTAATCGGGTCTCTGTTCGCCCTACCCTAGAAGATTAATAGTGCATATTACTCGCCATTCCACATGCTTTAAGATGCCGCCTAGCCCAATACGCTATCTGAAATAGGTGCGACGTAAATTGAACAAATGTGATAGAATTTTGCTGAATTCTTATATTAACCAAAATATAAAATGATCTAATCGGGTCTCTGATTGCCCTACCCTAGAAGTTTAATAGTGCATTTTACTCGCCATTCCACGCGCTTTAAGATGCCGCCTAGCCCAGTACGCTATCTGAAATAGGAGCGATGTAAATTGAGCAAATGTGATAGAATTTCGCTGAATTCTTATATTAACCTTAATGTAAAATGATCTAATCGGGTCTCTGTTCTCCCTACCCTAGAAGATTAATAGTCCATTTCACTCGCCATTTCATGCGCTTTGAGATGCCGCTTAGCCCAATACGCTATCTGAAATAGGAGCGACGTAAATTGAACAAATGTGATAGAATTTCGCTGAATTCTTATATTAACCAAAATATAAAATGATCTAATCGGGTGTCTGATTGCCCTATCATAGAAGTTTAATAGTGCATTTTACTCTCCATTCCACGTGCTTTAAGATGCCGCCTAGCCCAGTACGCTATCTGAAATAAGAGCGACGTAAATTGAACAAATGTGATAGAATTTTGCTGAATTCTTAAATTAACCATAATATAAAATGATCTAATCGGGTCTCTGTTTGCCCTACCCTAGAAGTTTAATAGTGCATTTTACTCTCCATTCCACGCGCTTTAAGATGCCGCCTAGCCCAGTACGCTATCTGAAATAGGAGCGACATAAATTGAACAAATGTGATAGAATTTCGCTGTATTCTTATATTAACTTAAATATAAAATGATCTAATCCGGTCTCTGATTGCCCTATCATAGAAGTTTAATAGTGCATTTCACTCGTCATTTCATGCGCTTTGAGATGCCGCTTAGCCCAATACGCTATCTGAAATAGGAGCGACGTAAATTGAACAAATGTGATAGACGTTCCCTGAATTCTTAAATTAACCATAATTTAAAATGATCTAATCGGGTCTCTGTTTGCCCTACCCTAGAAGTTTAATAGTGCATTTTGCTCGTCATTTCATGCGCTTTGAGATGCCGTTTAGCCCAATACGCTATCTGAAATAGGAGCGACGTAAATTGAACAAATGTGATAGAATTTCGCTGAATTCTTATATTAACCAAAATATAAAATGATCTAATCGGGTCTCTGATTGCCCTATCATAGAAGTTGAATAGTATGTTTTCCTCCCCATTGCACGCGCTTTAAGATGCCGCCTAGCCCAGTACGCTATCTGAAATAGGAGCGACGTTAATTGAACAAATGTGGTAGAATTTCGCAGAATTCTTAAATTAACCATAATATAAAATGATCTAATCGGGTCTCTGTTTGCCCTACCCTAGAAGTTTAATAATGCATTTTACTCGTTATTTCATGCGCTTTGATATGCCGCTTAGCCCAATACGCTATCTGAAATAGGAGCGATGTAAATTGAGCAAATGTGGTAGAATTTCGCTGAATTCTTATATTAACCTTAAAGTAAAATGATTTAATCGGGTCTCTGTACGCCGTACCCTAGAAGTTTAATAGTGCATTTCACTCGTCATTTCATGCGCTTTGAGATGCCGCTTAGCCCAATACGCTATCTGAAATAGGAGCGACGTAAATTGAACATATGTGATAGACTTTCCCTGAATTCTTAAATTAACCATAATTTAAAATGATCTAATCGGGTCTCTGTTTGCCCTACCCTAGAAGTTTAATAGTGCATTTTGCTCGCCATGTCATGCGCTTTGATATGCCGCTTAGCCCAATACGCTATCTGAAATAGGAGCGACGTAAATTGAACAAATGTGATAGACATTCCCTGAATTCTTAAATTAACCATAATATAAAATGATCTAATCGGGTCTCGGTTTGCCCTACCCTAGAAGTTTAATAGTGCATTTTGCTCGCCATGTCATGCGCTTTGAGATGCCGGTTAGCCCAATACGCTATCTGAAATAGGAATGACGTAAATTGAACAAATGTGATAGAATTTCGCCGAATTCTTATATTAACCAAAATATAAAATGATCTAATCGGGTCTCTGATTGCCCTATCATAGAAGTTTAATAGTGCATTTTACTCGCCATTCCACGCGCTTTAAGATGCCGCCTAGCCCAGTACGCTATCTGAAATAGGAGCGACGTTAATAGAACAAATGTGATAGAATTTCGCAGAATTCTTAAATTAACAATAATATAAAATGATCTAATCGGGTCTCGGTTTGCCCTACCCTAGAAGTTTAATAATGCATTTTACTCGTTATTTCATGCGCCTTGATATGCCGCTTAGCCCAATTCGCTATCTGAAATAGGAGCGATGTAAATTGAGCAAATGTGGTAGAATTTCCCTGAATTCTTATATTAACCTTAAAGTAAAATGATTTAATCGGGTCTCTGTTCGCCCTACCCTAGAAGTTTAATAGTGCATTTTACTCGCCATTTGATGCGCATTGAGTTGCCGTTTAGCCCATTACGCTATCTGGAATAGGAGCGACGTAAATTGAACAAATGTGAGAGAATTTCCCTGAGTTCTTATATTAACCAAAATATAAAATGATCTAATCGGGTCTCTGATTGCCCTATCATAGAAGTTTAATACTGCATTTTACTCGCCATTCCACGTGCTTTAAGATGCCGCCTAGCCCAGTACGCTATCTGAAATAGGAGCGACGTAAATTGAACAAATGTGATAGTATTTTGCTGAATTCTTAAATTAACCATAATATTAAATGGTCTATTCGGGTCTCTGTTTGCCCTACCCTAGAAGTTTAATAGTGCATTTTACTCGCCATTTCATGCGCTTTGAGATGCCGCTTAGCCCAATACGCTATCTGAAATAGGAGCGACGTAAATTGAACAAATGTGATAGAATTTCGCTGAATTCTTATATTAACCAAAATCTAAAATGATCTAATCGGGTCTCTGATTGCCCTATCATAGAAGTTTAATAGTGCATTTTACTCGCCATTTCACGTGCTTTAAGATGCCGCCGAGCCCAGTACGCTATCTGAAATAGGAGCGACGTTAATTGAACAAATGTGATAGAATTTCGCAGAATTCTTAAATTAACCATAATATAAAATGATCTAATCGGGTCTCTGTTTGCCCTACCCTAGAAGTTTAATAATGGGTTTTACTTGTTATTTCATGCGCTTTGATATGCCGCTCAGCCTAATACGCTATCTGAAATAGGAGCGATGTAAATTGAGCAAATGTGATAGAATTTCGCTGAATTCTTATATTAACCTTAATGTAAAATGATTTAATCGGGTCTCTGACTGCCCTATCATAGCAGTTTAATAGTGCATTTTACTCGCCATTTCATGCGCTTTGAGATGCCGCTCAGCCCAACACGCTATCTGAAATAGGAGCGACGTAAATTGAACAAATGTGATAGAATTTCGCCGAATTCTTATATTAACCAAAATATAAAATGATCTAATCGGGTCTCTGATTGCCCTATCGTTGAAGTTTAATAGTGCATTTTACTCGCCATTCCACGCGCCTTAAGACGCCGCATAGCCCAGTACGCTATCTGAAATAGGAGCGACGTAAATTGAACAAGTGTGATAGAATTTCGCCGAATTCTTATATTAACCAAAATATAAAATGATCTAATCGGGTCTCTGATTGCCCTATTATAGAAGTGTAATAGTGAATTTTACTCGCCATTCCACGCGCTTTAAGATGCCGCCTTGCCCAGTACGCTATCTGAAATAGGAGCGACGTAAATTGAACAAATGTGATAGAATTCGCTGAATTCTTATATTAACCTAAATATAAAATGATCTAATCCGGTCTCTGATTGCCCTATCATAGAAGTTTAATAGTGCATTTTACTCGCCATTCCACGCGCTTTAAGATGCCGCCTATCCCAGTACGCTTTCTGAATTAGGAGTGACGTAAATTGAACAAATGTGATAGAATTTCGCTGAATTCTTAAATTAACCATAATATAAAATGATCTAAGCGGGTCTCTGTTTGCCCTACCCTAGAAGTTTAATAATGCATTTTACTCGTTATTTCATGCGCTTTGATATGCCGCTTAGCACAATACGCTATCTGAAATAGGAGCGATGTAAATTGAGCAAATGTGATAGAATTTCGCTGAATTCTTATATTAACCTTAATGTAAAATGATCTAATCGGGTCTCTGTTCTCCCTACCCTAGAAGATTAATAGTCCATTTCACTCGCCATTTCATGCGCTTTGAGCTGCCGATCAGCCCAATACGCTATCTGAAATAGGAGGGACGTAAATTGAACAAATGTGATAGACTTTCCCTGAATTCTTAAATTAACCATAATTTAAAATGATCTAATCGGGTCTCTGTTTGCCCTACCCTAGAAGTTTAATAGTGCATTTTGCTCGCCATGTCATGCGCTTTGATATGCCGCTTAGCCCAATACGCTATCTGAAATAGGAGCGACGTAAATTGAACATATGTGATAGACTTTCCCTGAATTCTTAAATTAACCATAATTTAAAATGATCTAATCGGGTCTCTGTTTGCCCTACCCTAGAAGTTTAATAGTGCATTTTGCTCGCCCTGTCATGCGCTTTGATATGCCGCTTAGCCCAATACGCTATCTGAAATAGGAGCGACGTAAATTGAACAAATGTGATAGAATTTTGCCGAATTCTTATATTAACCAAAATATAAAATGATCTAATCGGGTCTCTGATTGCCCTATCGTAGAAGTTTAATAGTGCATTTTACTCGCCATTCCACGCGCTTTAAGATGCCGCCCAGCCCAGTACGCTATCTGAAATAGGAGCGACGTTAATTGAACAAATGTGGTAGAATTTCGCAGAATTCTTAAATTAACCATAATATAAAATGATCTAATCGGGTCTCTGTTTGCCCTACCCTAGAAGTTTAATAGTGCATTTTACTCGCCATTCCACGCGCTTTAAGATGCCGCCTAGCCCAGTACGCTATCTGAAATAGGAGCGACGTTAATTGAACAAATGTGATAGAATTTTGCTGAATTCTTAAATTAACCATAATATAAAATGATCTAATCGGGACTCTGTTTGCCCTACCCTAGATGTTTAATAGTGCATTTCACTCGTCATTTCATGCGCTTTGAGATGCCGCTTAGCCCAATACGCTATCTGAAATTGGAGCGACGTAAATTGAACAAATGTGATAGAATTTCACTGAATTCTTATATTAACCTTAATGTAAAATGATCTAATCGGGTCTCTGTTCGCCCTACCCTAGAAGATTAATAGTGCATATTACTCGCCATTCCACATGCTTTAAGATGCCGCCTAGCCCAATACGCTATCTGAAATAGGTGCGACGTAAATTGAACAAATGTGATAGAATTTTGCTGAATTCTTATATTAACCAAAATATAAAATGATCTAATCGGGTCTCTGATTGCCCTACCCTAGAAGTTTAATAGTGCATTTTACTCGCCATTCCACGCGCTTTAAGATGCCGCCTAGCCCAGTACGCTATCTGAAATAGGAGCGATGTAAATTGAGCAAATGTGATAGAATTTCGCTGAATTCTTATATTAACCTTAATGTAAAATGATCTAATCGGGTCTCTGTTCTCCCTACCCTAGAAGATTAATAGTCCATTTCACTCGCCATTTCATGCGCTTTGAGATGCCGCTTAGCCCAATACGCTATCTGAAATAGGAGCGACGTAAATTGAACAAATGTGATAGAATTTCGCTGAATTCTTATATTAACCAAAATATAAAATGATCTAATCGGGTGTCTGATTGCCCTATCATAGAAGTTTAATAGTGCATTTTACTCTCCATTCCACGTGCTTTAAGATGCCGCCTAGCCCAGTACGCTATCTGAAATAAGAGCGACGTAAATTGAACAAATGTGATAGAATTTTGCTGAATTCTTAAATTAACCATAATATAAAATGATCTAATCGGGTCTCTGTTTGCCCTACCCTAGAAGTTTAATAGTGCATTTTACTCTCCATTCCACGCGCTTTAAGATGCCGCCTAGCCCAGTACGCTATCTGAAATAGGAGCGACATAAATTGAACAAATGTGATAGAATTTCGCTGTATTCTTATATTAACTTAAATATAAAATGATCTAATCCGGTCTCTGATTGCCCTATCATAGAAGTTTAATAGTGCATTTCACTCGTCATTTCATGCGCTTTGAGATGCCGCTTAGCCCAATACGCTATCTGAAATAGGAGCGACGTAAATTGAACAAATGTGATAGACGTTCCCTGAATTCTTAAATTAACCATAATTTAAAATGATCTAATCGGGTCTCTGTTTGCCCTACCCTAGAAGTTTAATAGTGCATTTTGCTCGCCATGTCATGCGTTTTGAGATGCCGCTTAGCCCAATACGCTATCTGAAATAGGAGCGACGTAAATTGAACAAATGTGATAGAATTTCGCCGAATTCTTATATTAACCAAAATATAAAATGATCTAATCGGGTCTCTGATTGCCCTATCATAGAAGTTTAATAGTGCATTTTACTCGCCATTCCACGCGCTTTAAGATGCCGCCTAGCCCAGTACGCTATCTGAAATAGGAGCGACGTAAATTGAACAAATGTGATAGACTTTCCCTGAATTCTTAAATTAACCATAATATACAATGATCTAATCGGGTCTCTGTTTGCCCTACCCTAGAAGTTTAATAATGCATTTTACTCGTTATTTCATGCGCTTTAATATGCCGCGTAGCCCAATACGCTATCTGAAATCGGAGCGATGTAAATTCAGCAAATGTGATAGAATTTCGCTGAATTCTTATATTAACCTTAATGTAAAATGATTTAATCGGGTCTCTGTTCGCCCTACCCTAGAAGTTTAATAGTGCATTTCACTCGTCATTTCATGCGCTTTGAGATGCCGCTTAGCCCAATACGCTATCTGAAATAGGAGCGACGTAAATTGAACAAATGTGATAGAATTTCGCTGAATTCTTATATTCGCCAAAATCTAAAATGATCTAATCGGGTCTCTGATTGCCCTATCATCGAAGTTTAATAGTGCATTTTACTCGCCATTCCACGTGCTTTAAGATGCCGCCTAGCCCAGTACGCTATCTGAAATAGGAGCGACGTAAATTGAACAAATGTGATAGAATTTTGCTGAATTCTTAAATTAACCATAATATAAAATGATCTAATCGGGACTCTGTTTGCCCTACCCTAGAAGTTTAATAGTGCATTTCACTCGTCATTCCATGCGCTTTGAGATGCCGCTTAGCCCAATACGCTATCTGAAATAGGAGCGACGTAAATTGAACAAATGTGATAGAATTTCGCTGAATACTTATATTAACCAAAATATAAAATGATCTGATCGGGTCTCTGATTGCCCTATCATAGAAGTTTAATAGTGCATTTTACTCGCCATTTCATGCGCTTTAAGGTGCCGCTTAGCCCAATACTCTATCTGAAATATGGGCGACGTAAATTGAACAAATGTGATAAAATTTCGCAGAATTCTTATATTAAGCATAATATAATACGATATATTCGGTTCTCTGATTGCCCTATCATAGAAGTTTAATAGTGCATTTTACTCGTCATTTCATGCGCTTTAAGATGCCGCCTAATCCAATACGCTATCTGAAATTGGAGCTACGTAAATTGAACAAACGTGATAGAATTACGCAGAATTCTTATATTAGCCATAATATAATACGGTCTATTCGGGTCACTGATTGCCCTATCATAGAAGTTTAATAGTGCATTTTACTCGTCATTTCATGCCCTTTAAGGTGCCGCTTAGCCCTATACGCTATCTGAAATAGGGGCGATGTAAATTGAACAAATGTGATAGAATTACGCAGAATTCTTATATTAACCATAATATAGAATGATATAATCGGGTCTATGATTGCCCTATCATAGAAGGTTAATAGTGCATTTTACTCGTCATTCTACACGCTTTAAGATGCCGCCTAGCCCATTACGCTATCTGAAATAGGAGCGACGTAAATTGAACAAATGTGATAGAATTTCGCTGAAATCTTAAATGAACCATAATATAAAATGATCTTCTCGTGTGTCTGTTTGCCCTACCCTAGAAGTTTAATAGTGCATTCTACTCGACATTGCATGCGCTTTAAGATGCCACCTGGCCCAATACGCTATCTGAAATAGGGGCGACGTCAATTGAACAAATGTGATAGAATTTCGCTGAAATCTGAAATGAACCATAATATGAAATGATCTTCTCGTGTGTCTGTTTGCCCTACCCTAGAAGTTTAATAGTGCATTTTACTCGTCAATTCACGCGCTTTAAGGTGCCGCCTAGCCCAATACGCTATCTGAAATATGGGCGACGTAAATTGAACAAATGTGATAAAATTTCGCTGAATTCTTATATTAACCATAATATAAGATGACCTAATCGGGTCTCCGGTTGCCCTACCCTAGAAGTTTAATAGTGCATTTTACTCGACATTTCATGCGCTCTAAGATGCCACCTTGCCCAATACGCTATCTGAAATATGGGCGACGTAAATTGAACAAATGTGATAGAATTACGTAGAATTCTTATATTAACCATAATATAATACGATCAATTCGGGTCTCTGATTGCCCTATCACAGAAGTTTAATAGTACATTTTATTCGTCAATTCATGCGTTTTAAGGTGCCGCCTAGCCCAATACGCTATCTGAAATAGGAGCGATATAAATTGAACAAATGTGATAAAATTACGTTGAATTCTTAAATTAACCATAATCTAAAATGATCTATCGGGTCTCTGTTTGCCCTACCCTAGAAGTTTAACAGTGCATTTTACTCGACATTTCATGCGCTTTAAGATGCCACCTAGCCCAATACGCTATCTGAAATATGGGCGACGTAAATTCAACAAAAGTGATAAAATTTCGCTGAATGCTTATATTAACCATAATATAAGATGACCTAGTCGGGTCTCTGTTAGCCCTATCCGAGAAGTTTGGTAGTGCGTCTTACTCGACATTTCAGGCGCTCTAAGGTGCCGCCTAGTCCAATACGCTATCTGAAATAGGAGCGACATAAATTGAGCAAATGTGATAGAATTACGCAGAATTCTTATATTAACCATAATATAATACCATCTTTTCGGTTCTCTGGTTGCCCTATCATAGAAGTTTAATAGTGCATTTTACTCGCCATTTCATGCGCTTTAAGGTGCCGCTTAGCCCAATACGCTATCTGAAATAGGAGCGACGTAAATTGTACAAATGTGATTGAATTTCGCTGAATTCTTATATTAACCATAATATAAGATCACCTAATCGGGTCTCTGATTGCCCTATCCGAGAAGTTTAGTAGTGCATTTTACTCGACATTTCAGTTGCATTAAGATGCCGCCCAGCCCAATACACTATCTGAAATTGGAGCTACGTTAATTGAGCAAACGTAACAGAATTACGCAGAATTGTTATATTAACCATAATATAATACGATCTATTCAGGTCTCTGATTGCCCTATCATAGAAGTTTAATAGTGCATTTCACTCGTCATTTCATGCGCTTTGAGATGCCGCTTAGCCCAATACGCTATCTGAAATAGGAGCGACGTAAATTGAACAAATGTGATAGAATTTCGCTGAATTCTTAAATTAACCATAATATAAAATGATCTAATCCGGTGTTTGTTAGCCGTGTCCGAGAAGTTTGGTAGCTCATTTCACTCGACATTTCATGCGCTTTAAGATGCCGCCTAGCTCAATACGATATCTGGTGTTGGAGCGACGTAAATTGAACAAATGTGATAGAACTTCGCTGAATTCTTATATTAACCATAATATGAAATGATCTATTCGGGACTCTGATTGCCCTATCATAGAAGGTTAGTAGTGCATTTTAGTCGTCGTTCCTCGCGCTATAAGATGCCGGCTAGCCCAATACGCTATCTGAAATAGTGGCCATGTAAATTGAACAAATGTGGTAGAATTACGCTGCATTCTTAAATTAATCATAATATAAAATGATCTAATGGGGCCTCTGATTACCCTATCATAGAAGCTTAGTAGTGCCTCTTAATCGTCATTTCATGCCCATTAAGATTGTGCTTAGGCCAATACGCTATCTGAAATAGGAGTGACGTAAATTGAGTAAATGTGGTTCAATTACGCTGAATTATAATATTAACCATAATATAAGATGATCTAATCGGGTCTCTGATTGCCCTATCCTAGAAGCTTAGTAGTGCATTTTACTTGACATTTCATGCGCTGTAAGATGCCGATTAGATCAATACGCTATCTGAAATAGGAGCGACGTAAATTGAACAAATGTGATAAAATTTTGCTGAATTCTTATATTAACCATAATATAAGATGACCTAAACGGGTCTCTGATTGCCCTATCCGAGAAGTTTATTAGTGCATTTTACTCGACATGTCATGCGCTTTAAGATGCCACCTATCCCAATACGCTATCTGAAATAGGGGCAATGTAAATTGAACAAATGTGATAGAATTACGCTAAATTCTTATATTAATCATAACATAAGATGATCTAATCGGGCCTCTGATTGCCCAATCCTAGAAGCTTAGTAGCGCATTTTAGTCGTCATTTCATGCGCTTTAAGGTTCCGCCTAGCCCAATACGCAATCTGAAACAGGAGCGACGTAAATTGCACAACAGTGATAGAATTACGCAGAATTCTTATATTAACCATAATATAAAATGATCTAATCGGGTCTCTGATTGCCCTATCATAGAAGTTTAATAGTTCATTTTACTCGCCATTTCATGCGCTTTAATATGCCGTTTAGCCCAATATTCTAACTGAAATAGGAGCGACGTAAATTGAACAAATGTGATAGAATGACGCTGAATTCTTATATTAACCATAATATAAAATGATGTAATCAGGTCTCTGATTGCTCTATCATAGAAGTTTAATAGTGCGTTTTGCTCGGCATTTCATGCGCTTTAAGGTGCCGCTTATCCCGATACGTTATATGAAGTTGGTGCGACGTAAATTGCACAAATGTGATAGAATTACGCTGGATTCTTATATTAACCATAATATAAAATGATCTAATCGGGTCTCTGATTGCCCTATCACAGAAGTGTAATAGTGCATTTTACTCGCCATTTCGTGCGCTTTAAGGTGCCGTTTAGTCCAATACGCTATCTGAAATAGGAGCGACGTAAATTTAGCAAATGTGATAGGATTTCGCTGAATTATTACATTAACCTTAATGTAAAATGATCCAATCAGGTCTCTATTCGCAATACCCTAGAAGTTTAATAGTGCATTTCACTCGTCATTTCATGCGCTTTGAGATGCCGCTTAGCCCAGTACGCTATCTGAAATAGGAGCGACGTAAATTGAACAAAGGTGATAGAATTTCGCTGAAACCTTATATTAAACCAAATATAAAATGATCTAATCGGGTCTCAGATTGCCCTATCATAGAAGTTTAGTAGTGCATTTTACTCGCCATTCCACGCGCTTTAAGATGTCGCCTAGCCCAGTAGGATATCTGGAATAGGAGCGACGTAAATTGAACAAATGTGATAGAATTTCTCTGAATTCTTAAATTAACCATAATATAAAATGATCTAATCGGGTCTCTGTTTGCCTTACCCTAGAAGTTTAATAGTGCATTTTACTTGCCATTTCATGCGCGTTGAGATGCCGCTTAGCCCAACACGCTTTCTGAAATAGGAGCCACGTAAATTGAACAAATGTGATAGAATTTCCCTGAATTCTTATATTAACCTTAATGTAAGGTGTTCTAATCGGGTCTCTGTTCGCCCTACCCTAGAAGTTTAATAGTGCATTTCACTCGTCATTTCATGCGCTTTGAGATGCCGCTTAGCCCAATACGCTATCTGAAATAGGAGCGACGTAAATTGAACAAAGGTGATAGAATTTCGCTGAATTCTTATATTAACCAAAATATAAAATGATCTAATCGGGTCTCTGATTGCCCTATCATAGAAGTTTAATAGTGCATTTTACTCGCCATTCCACGCGCTTCACGATGCCGTATAGCCCAGTACGCTATTTGAAATAGGAGCGACGTAAGTTGAACAAATGTGACAGAATTACGCTGAATTCTTATATTAACCGTAATATAAAATGATCTAATCGGGACTCTGTTTGCCCTACCCTAGAAGTTTAATAGTGCATTTTACTCGCCATTTCATGCGCTTTGAGGTGCCGCTTAGCCCAATACGCTATCTGAAATAGGAGCGACGTAAATTGAACAAATGTGATAGTATTTCGCTGAATTCTTATATTAACCGTAATATAAAATGATCTAATCGGGTCTCTGATTGCCCTATCATAGAAGTTGAATAGTGCATTTTACTCGCCATTCCACGCGCTTTAAGATGCCGCCCAGTCCAGTACGCTGTCTGAAATAGGAGCGACGTAAATTGAACAAATGCGACGGAATTTTGCTGAATTCTTAAATTAACCATAATATAAAATGATCTAATCGGGTCTCTGATTGCCCTATCATAGAAGTTTAATAGTGCATTTTACTCGCCATTCCACGCGCTTCAAGATGCCGCATAGCCCAGTACGCTATCTGAAATAGGAGCGACGTAAATTGAACAAATGTGATAGAATTTCGCTGAAACCTTATATTAAACCAAATATAAAATGATCTAATCGGGTCTCAGATTGCCCTATCATAGAAGTTTAGTAGTGCATTTTACTCGCCATTCCACGCGCTTTAAGATGTCGCCTAGCCCAGTAGGATATCTGGAATAGGAGCGACGTAAATTGAACAAATGTGATAGAATTTCTCTGAATTCTTAAATTAACCATAATATAAAATGATCTAATCGGGTCTGTGTTTGCCGTACCCTAGACGTTTAATAGTGCATTTTACTCGCCATTTCATGCGCTTTGCGATGCCGCTTAGGCCAATCCGCTATCTGAAACAGGAGCGACGTAAATTGAACAAATGTGATAGAATTTCCCTGAAATCTTATATTAAACAAAATACAAAATGATCTAATCGGGTCTCAGATTGCCCTATCATAGAAGTTTAGTAGTGCATTTTACTCGCCATTCCACGCGCTTTAAGATGTCGCCTAGCCCAGTAGGATATCTGGAATAGGAGCGACGTAAATTGAACAAATGTGATAGAATTTCTCTGAATTCTTAAATTAACCATAATATAAAATGATCTAATCGGGTCTCTGTTTGCCTTACCCTAGAAGTTTAATAGTGCATTTTACTTGCCATTTCATGCGCGTTGAGATGCCGCTTAGCCCAACACGCTTTCTGAAATAGGAGCCACGTAAATTGAACAAATGTGATAGAATTTCCCTGAATTCTTATATTAACCTTAATGTAAGGTGTTCTAATCGGGTCTCTGTTCGCCCTACCCTAGAAGTTTAATAGTGCATTTCACTCGTCATTTCATGCGCTTTGAGATGCCGCTTAGCCCAATACGCTATCTGAAATAGGAGCGACGTAAATTGAACAAAGGTGATAGAATTTCGCTGAATTGTTATATTAACCAAAATATAAAATGATCTAATCGGGTCTCTGATTGCCCTATCATAGAAGTTTAATAGTGCATTTTACTCGCCATTCCACGCGCTTCACGATGCCGCATAGCCCAGTACGCTATTTGAAATAGGAGCGACGTAAGTTGAACAAATGTGATAGAATTTCCCTGAAATCTTATATTAAACAAAATACAAAATGATCTAATCGGGTCTCAGATTGCCCTATCATAGAAGTTTAGTAGTGCATTTTACTCGCCATTCCACGCGCTTTAAGATGTCGCCTAGCCCAGTAGGATATCTGGAATAGGAGCGACGTAAATTGAACAAATGTGATAGAATTTCTCTGAATTCTTAAATTAACCATAATATAAAATGATCTAATCGGGTCTCTGTTTGCCTTACCCTAGAAGTTTAA
This sequence comes from Macropis europaea, assembly GCA_916610135.2. Taxonomy (NCBI): domain Eukaryota; kingdom Metazoa; phylum Arthropoda; class Insecta; order Hymenoptera; family Melittidae; genus Macropis; species Macropis europaea. The sequence goes on along the minus strand of CAKAJE020000155.1, from coordinate 132,665 downwards.
TAGTGCATTTTACTTGCCATTTCATGCGCGTTGAGATGCCGCTTAGCCCAACACGCTTTCTGAAATAGGAGCCACGTAAATTGAACAAATGTGATAGAATTTCCCTGAATTCTTATATTAACCTTAATGTAAGGTGTTCTAATCGGGTCTCTGTTCGCCCTACCCTAGAAGTTTAATAGTGCATTTCACTCGTCATTTCATGCGCTTTGAGATGCCGCTTAGCCCAATACGCTATCTGAAATAGGAGCGACGTAAATTGAACAAAGGTGATAGAATTTCGCTGAATTCTTATATTAACCAAAATATAAAATGATCTAATCGGGTCTCTGATTGCCCTATCATAGAAGTTTAATAGTGCATTTTACTCGCCATTCCACGCGCTTCACGATGCCGCATAGCCCAGTACGCTATTTGAAATAGGAGCGACGTAAGTTGAACAAATGTGACAGAATTACGCTGAATTCTTATATTAACCGTAATATAAAATGATCTAATCGGGTCTCAGATTGCCCTATCATAGAAGTTTAGTAGTGCATTTTACTCGCCATTCCACGCGCTTTAAGATGTCGCCTAGCCCAGTAGGATATCTGGAATAGGAGCGACGTAAATTGAACAAATGTGATAGAATTTCTCTGAATTCTTAAATTAACCATAATATAAAATGATCTAATCGGGTCTCTGTTTGCCTTACCCTAGAAGTTTAATAGTGCATTTTACTTGCCATTTCATGCGCGTTGAGATGCCGCTTAGCCCAACACGCTTTCTGAAATAGGAGCCACGTAAATTGAACAAATGTGATAGAATTTCCCTGAATTCTTATATTAACCTTAATGTAAGGTGTTCTAATCGGGTCTCTGTTCGCCCTACCCTAGAAGTTTAATAGTGCATTTCACTCGTCATTTCATGCGCTTTGAGATGCCGCTTAGCCCAATACGCTATCTGAAATAGGAGCGACGTAAATTGAACAAAGGTGATAGAATTTCGCTGAATTCTTATATTAACCAAAATATAAAATGATCTAATCGGGTCTCTGATTGCCCTATCATAGAAGTTTAATAGTGCATTTTACTCGCCATTCCACGCGCTTCACGATGCCGCATAGCCCAGTACGCTATTTGAAATAGGAGCGACGTAAGTTGAACAAATGTGACAGAATTACGCTGAATTCTTATATTAACCGTAATATAAAATGATCTAATCGGGACTCTGTTTGCCCTACCCTAGAAGTTTAATAGTGCATTTTACTCGCCATTTCATGCGCTTTGAGATGCCGCTTAGCCCAATACGCTATCTGAAATAGGAGCGACGTAAATTGAACAAATGTGATAGAATTTCGCTGAATTCTTTTATTAACCATAATGTAAAATGATCTAATCGGGTCTCTGTTCGCCCTTGCCTAGAAGTTTAATAGTGCATTTTATTCGCCATTACATGCGCTTTTGAGATGCCGCTTAGCCCAATACGCTATCTGAAATAGGAGCGACGTAAATCGAACAAATGTGATAGAATTTCGCTGAATTCTTTTATTAACCATAATGTAAAATGATCTAATCGGGTCTCTGTTCGCCCTAGCCTAGAAGTTTAATAGTGCATTTTATTCGCCATTTCATGAGCTTTGAGATGCCGCTTAGCCCAATACGCTATCTGAAATAGGAGCGACGTAAATTGAACAAATGTGATAGAATTTCACTGAATCCTTATATTAAACAAAATACAAAATGAACTAATCGGGACTCTGATTACCCTATCATAGAAGTTTAGTAGTGCATTTTACTCACCCTTCCACGCGCTTTAAGATGCCGCCTTGCCCAGTACGCTATCTGAAATAGGAGCGACGTAAGTTGAACAAATGTGACAGAATTACGCTGAATTCTTATATTAACTGTAATATAAAATGATCTAATCGGGACTCTGATTGCCCTATCATAGAAGTTTAATAGTGCATTTTACTCGCCATTCCAGGCGCTTTAAGTTTCCGCCTAGCCCAGTACGCTATCTGAAATAGGAGCGACGTAAGTTGAACCAATGTGATAGAATTACGCTGAAATATTATATTCACCGTAATATAAAATGATCTAATCGGGCCTCTGTTTGCCTTACCCTAGAAGTTTAATAGTGCATTTTACTTGCCATTTCATGCGCGTTGAGATGCCGCTTAGACCAACACGCTTTCTGAAATAGGAGCCACGTAAATTGAACAAATGTGATAGAATTTCCCTGAATTCTTATATTAACCTTAATGTAAGGTGTTCTAATCGGGTCTCTGTTCGCCCTACCCTAGAAGTTTAATAGTGCATTTCACTCGTCATTTCATGCGCTTTGAGATGCCGCTTAGCCCAATACGCTATCTGAAATAGGAGCGACGTAAATTGAACAAATGTGATAGAATTTCGCTGAATTCTTATATTAACCAAAATATAAAATGATCTAATCGGGTCTCTGATTGCCCTATCGTAGAAGTTTAATAGTGCATTTTACTCGCCATTCCACGTGCTTCAAGATGCCGCATAGCCCAGTACGCTATCTGAAATAGGAGCGACGTAAATTGAACAAATGTGATAGAATTCCGCTGAAACCTTATATTAAACAAAATACAAAATGATCTAATCGGGGCTCTGATTGCCCTATCATAGAAGTTTAGTAGTGCATTTTACTCGCCCTTCCACGCGCTTTAAGATGCCGCCTAGCCCAGTACGCTATCTGAAATAGGAGCGACGTAAGTTGAACAAATGTGATAGAATTACGCTGAATTCTTATATTAACCGTAATATTAAATGATCTAATCGGGTCTCTGTTTGCCTTACCCTAGAAGTTTAATAGTGCATTTTACTCGTCATTTCATGCGCTTTGTGAGGCCGCTTAGCCCAATACGCTATCTGAAATAGGAGCGACGTAAATTGAACAAATGTGATAGAATTTCCCTGAATTATTATATTAACCTTAATGTAAAATGATCTAATCGTGTCTCTGTTCGACCTACCCTAGAAGTTTAATAGTGCATTTTCTCGTCATTTCGTGCGCTTTGTGATGCCGCTTTGCTCAATACGCTATCTGAAATATCAGCGACGTAAATTGAACAAATGTGATAGGATTTCGCTGAATTCTTATATTAACCTTAATGTAAAATGATCTAATCGGGTCTCTATTCGCAATACCCTAGAAGTTTAATAGTGCATTTCACTCGTCATTTCATGCGCTTTGAGATGCCGCTTAGCCCAATTCGCTATCTGAAATAGGGGCGACGTAAATTGAACAAATGTGATAGAATTTCGCTGAATTCTTAAATTAACCATAATATAAAATGATCTAATCGGGTCTCTGTTTACCCTACCCTAGAAGTTTAATAGTGCATTTTACTCGCCATTTCATGCGCATTGAGATGCCGCTTAGCCCAATACGCTATCTGAAATAGGAGCGACGTAAATTTAGCAAATGTGATAGGATTTCGCTGAATTCATATATTAACTTTAATGTAAAATGATCTAATCGGGTCTCTATTCGCAATACCCTAGAAGTTTAATAGTGCATTTCACTCGTCATTTCATGCGCTTTGAGATGCCGCTTAGCCCAATTCGCTATCTGAAATAGGAGCGAAGTAAATTGAATAAATGTGATAGAATTTCTCTGAACACTTATATTAACCAAAATATAAAATGATCTAATCTGGTCTCTGATTGCCCTATCATAGAAGGTTAATAGTGCGTTATACTCGCCATTCCACGCGCTTTAAGATGCCGCCTAGCCCAGTAGGCTATCTGAAATAGGAGCGACGTAAATTGAATAAATGTGATAGAATTTCGCTGAACACTTATATTAACCAAAATTTAAAATGATCTAATCTGGTCTCTGATTGCCCTTTCATAGAAGGTTAATAGTGCATTTTACTCGCCATTCCACGCGCTTTAAGATGCCGCCTAGCCCAATAGGCTATCTGAAATTGGAGCGACGTAAATTGAACAAATGTGATAGAATTTCGCTGAATCCTTAAATTAACCATAATATAAAATGATCTATTCGGGTCTCTGTTCGCCTTACCCTAGAAGTTTAATAGTGCATTTTACTCGCCACTTCTTGCGCTTTGAGATGCCGCTTAGTCCAAAACGCTACCTGAAATAGGAGCGACGAAAGTTGAACAAATGTGATAGAATTTCGCCGAATACTTATATTAACCTTAATGTAAAATGATCTAATCGGGTCTCTCTCTGATCGCCCTACCCTAGAAGATTAATAGTGCATTTCATTCGTCATTTCATGCGCTTTGAGATGCCGCTTAGCCCAATACGCTATCTGAAATAGGAGCGACGTAAATTGAACAAATGTGATAGAATTTCGCTGAATTCTTATATTAACCAAAATATAAAATGATCTAATCAGGCCTCTGATTGCCCTATCATAGACGTTTAATAGTGCATTTTACTCGCCATTCCACGCGCTTTAAGATGCCGCCTAGCCCAGTAGGCTATCTGAAATAGGAGAGACGTAAATTGAACAAATGAGACAGAATTTGCCTGAATTCTTATATTAACCTTAATGTAAAATGATCTAATCGGGTCTCTGTTTGCCCTACCCTAGAAGTTTAATAGTGCATTTTACTCGTCATTTCATGCGCTTTAAGGTGCCGCCTAGCCCACTACGCTATCTGAAATAGGAGCGACACAAATTGAAGAAATGTGATAGAATTTCGCTGAATTCTTAAATTAACCATAACATAAAATGAACTAATCGGGTCTCTGTTTGCCCTACCCTAGAAGTTTAATAGTGCATTTTACTCGTCATTCCTCGCGCTATAAGATGCCGGCTATCCCAATACGCTATCTGAAATAGGAGCGACGTAAATTGAACAAATGTGATAAAATTACGTTGAGTTCTTATATTAACCATAATATAATACGATCAATGCGGGGCTCGGATTGCCCTATCATAGAAGTTTAATAGTGCATTTTACTCGACATTTCATGCGCTTTAAGGTGCCGCCTGGCCCAATACGCTATCTGAAATAGGAGCGACGTAAATTGAACAAGTGTGATAGAATTTCGCTGAATTCTTATATTAACCATAATATAAGATGACCTAATCGGGTCTCTGATTACCCTACCCTAGAAGTTTAATAGTGCATTTTACTCGACATTTCATGCGCTTTAAGATGCCACATAGCCCGATACGCTATCAGAAATAGCAGCGACGTAAATTGAACAAATGTGATAGAATTTCGCAGAATTCTTATATTGACCATAACATAAAATGAACTAATCGGGTCTCTGTTTGCCCTACCCTAGAAGTTTAATAGTGCATTTTACTCGACATTTCATGCGCTTTTAAGGTGCATACTAGCCCAATACGCAATCTGAAATCGGGGCGACGTAAATTGAACAAATGTGATAAAATTTCGCTGAATTCTTATATTAACCATAATATAAGAGGACCAAATCGGGACTCTCTTAGCCCTATCCGAGAAGTTTAGCAGTGCATTTTACTCGACATTTCATGCGCTTTAAGATGCCGCCTAGTCCAATGCGATATCTGAAATTGGAGCTACGTATATTGAACAAACGAGTTAGAATTACGCAGAATTCTTATATTAACCAAAATATAATACGAACTATTCGGTTCTCTCATTGCCCTGTCATAGAAGTTTAATAGTGCATTTTACTCGTCATTTCAGGCGCTTTAAGATGCCACCTAGCCCAATACGCTATCTGAAATAGGGGCGACGTAAATTGAACAAATGGGATAAAATTTCGCTGTATTCTTAAATTAACCATAATATAAAATAATCTAATCGGGTCTCTGTTTGCCCTACCCTAGATGTTTAATTATGCATTTTACTCGACATTTCATGCGCTTTAAGATGCCGCCTAGTCCAATGCCCTATCTGAAATAGGAGCTACGTAAATTGAACAAACGTGATAGAATTACGCAGAATTCTTATATTAACCAAAATATAATACTATCTATTCGATGCTCTGATTGCCCTACCATAGAAGTTTAATAGTGCATTTTACTCGTCATTTCACGCGCTTTAAGGTGCCGCCTAGACCAATACGCTATCTGAAATTGGAGCTACGTAAATTGAACAAACGTGATGGAATTACGTAGAATTCTTATATTAACCATAATATAATATGATCTATTCGGTCTCTGATTGCCCTATCATAGAAGTTTAATAGTTCATTTTACTCGCCATTTCATGCGCTTTAAGGTGCCGCCTAGCCCACTACGCTATCTGAAATAGGAGCGACACAAATTGAAGAAATGTGATAGAATTACGCTGAATTCTTAAATTAACCATAACATAAAATGAACTAATCGGGTCTCTGTTTGCCCTACCCTAGAAGTTTAATAGTGCATTTTACTCGTCATTCCATGCGCTTTAAGGTGCCGCTTAGCCCAATACACTATCTGAAATAGGACCGACGTAAATTGAAGAAATGTGATAGAATTACGCTGTATCCTTAAATTAATCAAAACATAAGCTGACCTTACCGGGTCTCTGATTGCCCTATCCTAGAAGTTTAGTAGTGCATTTTACTCGCCATTTCATGCGCTTTAAGGTGCCGCCTAGCCCAATGCGCTATCTGAAATTGGAGCTGCGTAAATTGAACAAACGTGATAGAATTACGCAGAATTCTTATATTAACCATAATATAATACGATCTATTCGGTTCTCTGATTGCCCTATCATAGAGTTTAATAGTGTGTTTTACTCGCCATTTCATGCGCTTTAAGGTGCCGCTTAGCACAATACACTATCTGAAATAGGAGCGACGTAAATTGAACAAACGTGATGGAATTACGTAGAATTCTTATATTAACCATAATATAATATGATCTATTCGGTCTCTGATTGCCCTATCATAGAAGTTTAATAGTGCATTTTACTCGTCATTTCATGCGCTTTAAGGTGCCGCCTAGCCCACTACGCTATCTGAAATAGGAGCGACACAAATTGAACAAACGTGATAGAATTACGCAGAATTTTTGTGTTAACCATAATATAGAATGATCTACTCGGGTCTTTGATTGCCCTATCATAGAAGGTTAGTAGTGCATTTTACTCGACATTCCACGCGCTTTAAGATGCCGCCTAGCCCAATACGCTATCTGAAATAGGAGCGACACAAATTGAAGAAATGTGATAGAATTTCGCTGAATTCTTAAATTAACCATAACATAAAATGAACTAATCGGGTCTCTGTTTGCCCTACCCTAGAAGTTTAATAGTGCATTTTACTCGACATTTCATGCGCTTTTAAGGTGCATACTAGCCCAATACGCAATCTGAAATCGGGGCGACGTAAGTTGAACAAATGTGATAAAATTTTGCTGAATTCTTATATTAACCATAATATAAGATGACCTAAACGGGTCTCTGATTGCCCTATCCGAGAAGGATAGTAGTGCATTTTATTCGCCATTTCATGCGCTTTAAGATATCGCCTAGCTCAATACGATATCTGGTATAGGAACTACGTGAGTTGGACAAATGGGATAGAGTTACGATGAATTCTTAAATTATCAATAATATAAGATGATCTAATCGGGACTCTGATTGCCCTACCCTAGCAGTTTAGTAGTGCATATTACTCGACATTTCATGCGCTTTAAGATGCCGCTTAGACCAATACGCTATCTGAATTAGGAGCGACGTAAATTGAACAAATGTGATACAATTACGCAGAATTCTTATGTTAACCATAATATAAAATGATCTAATCGGGTCTCTGATTGCCCTATCATAGAAGTTTAATAGTGCATTTTACTCGACATTTCATGCGCTTTAATATGCCGCTTAGCCCAATACGCTATCAGAAGTAGGAGCTACGTAAATTGAACAAAGGTGATAGAATTACCCAGAATCCTTATATTAACCATAATATAAAGTGATCTAATCGGGTCTCTGATTGCCTTATCATAGAAGCTTAATAGTGCATTTTATTGGTCATTTCATGCGCTTTAAGGTGCCGCCCAGACCAATACGCTGTCTGAAATGGGAGCAACATAAATTGAACAAATGTGATAGAATTAGGCAGAATTCGTATATGAACCATAATATAGAATGATCTAATCGGGTCTCTGATTGCCCTATCATAGAAGTTTAATAGTCCATTTTGCTCGGCATTTCATGTGCTTTAAGGTGCCGCTTATCCCGATACGCTACCAGAAATAGGAGCGACGTAAATTGAACAAATGTGATAGAATTTCGCTGAATTCTTATACTAACCATAATTTAAAATGATCTAATCGTGTCTCTGATTGACCTATCCGAGATGTTTAGTAGTGCATTTTACTCGACATTTCATGCGTTTTAAGATGCCGCACAGCCCAATACGCTGTCTGAAATAGGCGCGTCTTAAATTGAACAAGTGTAATAGAAATACACAGAGTTGTTATATTAATCATAATATAAGATGATCTAATCGGGTCTCTGATTGCCCTATCACAGAAGTTTAATAGTGCATTTTACTCGAAATTTCATGCGCTTTAAGATGCCACCTAGCCCAATACGCCATCTGAAATAGGGGCGACATAAATTGAACAAATGTGATAGAATTACGCGGAATTCTTATAATAAACGTAATATAATACGATCAATTCGGGTCTCTGATTGCCCTACCATAGAAGTTTAATAGTGCATTTTACTCGTCATTTCATGCGCTTTAAGGTGCCGCCTAGCCGAATACGCTATCTGAAATAGGAGCGACATAAATTGAACAAATGTGATAGAATTACGCAGAATTCTTATATTAACCATAATATAGAATGATCTAAACGGGTCTTTGATTGCCCTATCATAGAAGGTTAGTAATGCATTTTACCCGTCTTTCCACGCGCTGTAAGATACCGTCTAGCCCAATACGCTATCTGAAATAGGAGCACTGTAAATTGAACAAATGCGATGGAATTTCGCTGAATTCTTATATTAACCATAATATAAAATGATCTAATCGGGTCTCTGTCTGCCCTAACCTAGAAGTTTAATAGTGCATTTTACTCGACATTTCATGTGCTTTAAGATGCCGCCTAGCCCAATACGCTATCTGAAATAGGAGCAACGTAAATTGAACAAACGTGATAGAATTACGCAGAATTCTTATATGAACCATAATATAGAATGATCTAATCGGGTCTCTGATTGCCCTATCATAGAAGTTTAATAGTGCGTTTTGCTCGGCATCTCATGCTCTTTAAGGCGCCGCTTATCCCGATACGGTATCAGCAATAGGAGCGACGAAAATTGAACAAATGTGATAGAAATTCGCTGAATTCTTATATTAACCATAATATAATACGATCTAATCGGGTCTCTGATTGCCCTATCATAGAAGTTTAATAGAGCGTTTTGCTCGGCATCTCATGCGCTTTAAGGCGCCGCTTATCCCGATACGGTATCAGAAATAGGAGGGACGAAAATTGAACAAATGTGATGGAAATTCGCTGAATTCTTATATGAACCATAATGTAAAATGATCTAATCGGATCTCTGATTGACCTATCCGAGAACTTTAGTAGTGCATTTTACTCGACGTTTCATGCGTTTTAAGATGCCGCACAGCCCAATACGCTATCTGAAATAGGAGCGTCGTAAATTGAACAAGTGTAATAGAAATACACTGAATTGTTATATTAATCATAATATAAGATGATCTAATCTGGTCTCTGATTGCCCTATCACAGAAGTTTACTAGTGCATTTTACTCGCCATTTCATGCGCTTTAAGGTGCCGTTTAGTGCAATACGCTATCTGAAATAGGAGCGTCGTAAGTTGAACAACTGTGATAGAATTTCGCTGAATTCTTATAATAACAATAATATAAAATGATCTAATCCGGTCTTTGTTAGCCGTGTCCGAGAAGTTTGGTAGCTCATTTCACTCGACATTTCATGCGCTTTAAGATGCCGCCTAGCTCAATACGATATCTGGTGTTGAAGCGACGTAAATTGAACAAATGTGATAGAATTTCGCTGAATTCTTATATTAACCATAATATGAAATGATCTATTCGGGTCTCTGATTGCCCTATCATAGAAGGTTAGTAGTGCATTTTAGTCGTCGTTCCTCGCGCTATAAGATGCCGGCTAGCCCAATACGCTATCTGAAATAGTGGCGATGTAAATTGAACAAATGTGGTAGAATTACAATGAATTCTTAAATTAATCATAATATAAAATGATCTAATGGGGCCTCTGATTACCCTGTCATAGAAGCTTAGTAGTGCCTCTTCATCGTCATTTCATGCCCATTAAGATTGTGCTTAGGCCAATACGCTATCTGAAATAGGAGTGACGTAAATTGAGTAAATGTGGTTCAATTACGCTGAATAATAATATTAACCATAATATAAGATGATCTAATCGGGTCTCTGATTGCCCTATCCTAGAAGCTTAGTAGTGCATTTTACTTGACATTTCATGCGCTGTAAGATGCCGATTAGCTCAATACGCTATCTGAAATAGGAGCGACGTAAATTGAACAAATGTGATAAAATTTTGCTGAATTCTTATATTAACCATAATATAAGATGACCTAACCGGGTCTCTGATTGCCCTATCCGTGAAGTTTATTAGTGCATTTTACTCGACATGTCATGCGCTTTAAGATGCCACCTAGCCCAATACGCTATCTGAAATAGGGGCGACGTAAATTGAACAAATGTGATAGAATTACGCTAAATTCTTATATTAATCATAACATAAGATGATCTAATCGGGCCTCTGATTGCCCAATCCTAGAAGCTTAGTAGCGCATTTTAGTCGTCATTTCATGCGCTTTAAGGTTCCGCCTAGCCCAATACGCAATCTGAAACAGGAGCGACGTAAATTGCACAACAGTGATAGAATTACGCAGAATTCTTATATTAACCATAATATAAAATGATCTAATCGGGTCTCTGATTGCCCTATCATAGAAGTTTAATAGTTCATTTTACTCGCCATTTCATGCACTTTAATATGCCGTTTAGCCCAATATTCTATCTGAAATAGGAGCGACGTAAATTGAACAAATGTGATAGAATGACGCTGAATTCTTATACTAACCATAATATAAAATGATGTAATCAGGTCTCTGATTGCTCTATCATAGAAGTTTAATAGTGCGTTTTGCGCGGCATTTCATGCGCTTTAAGGTGCCGCTTATCCCGATACGTTTTATATGAAGTTGGTGCGACGTAAATTGCACAAATGTGATAGAATTACGCTGGATTCTTATATTAACCAGAATATAAAATGATCTAATCGGGTCTCTGATTGCCCTATCACAGAAGTGTAATAGTGCATTTTACTCGCCATTTCGTGCGCTTTAAGGTGCCGTTTAGTCCAATACGCTATCTGAAATAGGAGCGTCGTAAATTGAACAAATGTGATAGAATTACACTGAATTCTTATATTAATCATAATATAAGATGACCTTATCGGATATCTGATTGCCCTATCCTAGAAGTTTGGTAGTGCATTTTACTCCACATTTCATGCGCTTTAAGATGTCGCTTAGCCCAGTACGCTATCTGAAATAGGAGCGACGTAAATTGAACAAATTTGATAGAATTTCGCTGAATTCTTATATTAACCATAATATAGAATGATCTAATCGTGTCTCTGATTGCCCTATCCGAGAAGTTTAGTAGTGCATTTTACTCGACATATCATGTGCTTCAAGATGCCGCCTCGACCAATACGCTATCTGAAATTGGAGCTACGTAAATTGAACAATTTTGATAGAATTACGCAGAATTCTTATATAAACCATAATATAATACAATCTATTCGGGTCACTGATTGCCCTATCATAGAAGTTTAATAGTGCATTGTACTCGACATGTCATGCGCATTAAGATGCCACCTAGCACAAAACGCTATCTGAAATAGGGGCGACGTAAATTGAACAGATGTGGTAAAATTTTGCTGAATTCTTATATTAACCATAATGTAAGATGACCTAATCAGGTCTCTGATTGCCCTATACGAAAATTTTAGTAGTGCATTTTACTCGATATTTCGTGCGCTCTAAGATGCCGCCTAGTCCAATGCGCTATCTGAAATTGGAGCTACGTAAATTGAACAAACGTGATATAATTACGCAGAATTCTTATATTAACCATAATATAATACGATCAATTCGGGCCCCTGATTGCCCTATCATAGAAGTTTAATAGTGCATTTTACTCGTAATTTCATGCGCTTTAATGCACCGCCTAGCCGAATACGCTATCTGAAATAGGAGCGACATAAATTGAACAAATGTGATAGAATTACGCAGAATTCTTATATTAACCATAATATAATACGATCTATTTGGGTCTCTGATTGCCCTATCATAGAAGTTTAATAGTGCATTTTACTCATCATTTCATGCGCTTTAAGATGCCACCTAGCCCAATACGCTATCTGAAATAGGAGCTACGTAAATTGAACAAACGTGATAGAATTACGCAGAATTCTTATATTAAGCATAATATAAGATGACCTAATCGGGTCTCTGTTAGCCCTATCCGAGAAGTCTAATAGTGCATTTTACTCGACATTTCATGCTCTTTAAGATGCCACCTAGCCCAATACGCTATCTGAAATAGGGGCGACGTAAATTGAACAAATGTGATAAAATTTCGCTGAATTATTGTATTAACCATAATATAAGATGACCTAATCAGGTCTGTGATTGCCCTATCCGACAAGTTTAGTAGTGCATTTTACTCGACATTTCATGCGCTCTAAGATGCCACCTAGCCCAATACGCTATCTGAAATAGGGGCGACGTAAATTGTACAAATGTGATAGAATTCCGCAGAATTCTTATATTAACCATAACATAATACGATCAATTCGGGCCCCTGATTGCCCTATCATAGAAGTTTAATAGTGCATTTTACTCGTCATTTCATGCGCTTTAATGTGCCGCCCAGCCGAATACGCTATCTGAAATAGGAGCGACATAAATTGAACAAATGTGATAGAATTACGCAGAATTCTTATATTAAGCATAATATAATACGATCTATTCGGGTCTCTGATTGCCCTATCATAGAAGTTTAATAGTATATTTTACTCATCATTTCATGCGCTTTAAGATGCCACCTAGCCCAATACGCTATCTGAAATTGGAACTACGTAAATTGAATAAATGTCGTTCAATTACGCTGAATTCTTCTATTAACCATAATATAAAATAGTCCAATCGCGTCTCCGATTGCCCTATCATGGATTTTTAATAGTGTATTTTACTCGTCATTTCATGCGCTTTAAGGTGTCGCTTTGCCAAATACGCTATCTGAAATATGAGCGACGTAAATTGAACAAATGTGATAGAATTTCGCTGAATTCTTATATTAACCGTAATATAAAATGATCTAATCGGGTCTCTGATTGCCCTATCATAGAAGGTTAGTAGTGCATTTTACTCGTTATTCCACGCGCTTTAAGATGCCGCCAAGCCCAATACACTATCTGAGATAGGAGCGACGTAAATTGAACAAATGTGATAGAATATCGCTGAATACTTATATTAACCATAATATAAGATGACCTAATCGGGTCTCTGATTGCCCTATCCGAGAAGTTTAGTAGTGCATTTTACTCGACATTTCGTGCGCTTTAAGATGCCGCTTAGCCCAATACGCTATCTGAAGTAGGAGCGTTCATAAATTGAACAAATGTAATAGAATTACGCAGAATTCTTAAATTAACCATAATATAATACGATCTATTCGGGTCTCTGATTGCCCTATCATTGAAGTTTAATAGTGCATTTTACTCGCCATTTCATGCGCTTTAAGATGCCACCTAGCCCAATACGCTATCTCAAATAGGGGCGACGTAAATTTAACAAATGTGATAGAATTACGCAGAATTCTTATATTAACCATAATATAAGATGACCTAATCGGGCCTCTATTAGCCCTATCCGAGAAGTTTAGTAGTTCATTTTACTCGACATTTCATGCGCTGTAAGATGCCGCCTAGTCCAATGCGCTATCTGAAATTGGAGCTACGTAAATTGAACAAACGTGATAGAATTACGCAGAATTCTTATATTAACTATAATATAATACGATCTATTCGGGTCTCTGATTGCCCTATCATTGAAGTTTAACTGTGCATTTTACTCGACATTTCATGCGCTTTAAGATGCCACCTAGCCCAATACGCTATCTGAAATAGGAGCAACGTAAATTGAACAAACGTGATAGAATTACGCAGAATTCTTATATGAACCATAATATAGAATGATCTAATCGGGTCTCTGATTGCCCTATCATAGAAGTTTAATAGTGCGTTTTGCTCGGCATCTCATGCTCTTTAAGGCTCCGCTTATCCCGATACGGTATCAGCAATAGGAGCGACGAAAATTGAACAAATGTGATAGAAATTCGCTGAATTCTTATATTAACCATAATATAATACGATCTAATCGGGTCTCTGATTGCCCTATCATAGAAGTTTAATAGAGCGTTTTGCTCGGCATCTCATGCGCTTTAAGGCGCCGCTTATCCCGATACGGTATCAGAAATAGGAGGGACGAAAATTGAACAAATGTGATGGAAATTCGCTGAATTCTTATATGAACCATAATGTAAAATGATCTAATCGGATCTCTGATTGACCTATCCGAGAAGTTTAGTAGTGCATTTTACTCGACGTTTCATGCGTTTTAAGATGCCGCACAGCCCAATACGCTATCTGAAATAGGAGCGTCGTAAATTGAACAAGTGTAATAGAAATACACTGAATTGTTATATTAATCATAATATAAGATGATCTAATCTGGTCTCTGATTGCCCTATCACAGAAGTTTACTAGTGCATTTTCCTCGCCATTTCATGCGCTTTAAGGTGCCGTTTAGTGCAATACGCTATCTGAAATAGGAGCGTCGTAAGTTGAACAACTGTGATAGAATTTCGCTGAATTCTTATAATAACAATAATATAAAATGATCTAATCCGGTCTTTGTTAGCCGTGTCCGAGAAGTTTGGTAGCTCATTTCACTCGACATTTCATGCGCTTTAAGATGCCGCCTAGCTCAATACGCAATCTGAAACAGGAGCGACGTAAATTGCACAACAGTGATAGAATTACGCAGAATTCTTATATTAACCATAATATAAAATGATCTAATCGGGTCTCTGATTGCCCTATCATAGAAGTTTAATAGTTCATTTTACTCGCCATTTCATGCACTTTAATATGCCGTTTAGCCCAATATTCTATCTGAAATAGGAGCGACGTAAATTGAACAAATGTGATAGAATGACGCTGAATTCTTATATTAACCATAATATAAAATGATGTAATCAGGTCTCTGATTGCTCTATCATAGAAGTTTAATAGTGCGTTTTGCTCGGCATTTCATGCGCTTTAAGGTGCCGCTTATCCCGATACGTTATATGAAGTTGGTGCGACGTAAATTGCACAAATGTGATAGAATTACGCTGGATTCTTATATTAACCATAATATAAAATGACCTAATCGGGTCTCTGATTGCCCTATCATAGAAGTTTAATAGTTCATTTTACTCGCCATTTCATGCACTTTAATATGCCGTTTAGCCCAATATTCTATCTGAAATAGGAGCGACGTAAATTGAACAAATGTGATAGAATGACGCTGAATTCTTATATTAACCATAATATAAAATGATGTAATCAGGTCTCTGATTGCTCTATCATAGAAGTTTAATAGTGCGTTTTGCTCGGCATTTCATGCGCTTTAAGGTGCCGCTTATCCCGATACGTTATATGAAGTTGGTGCGACGTAAATTGCACAAATGTGATAGAATTACGCTGGATTCTTATATTAACCATAATATAAAATGATCTAATCGGGTCTCTGATTGCCCTATCACAGAAGTGTAATAGTGCATTTTACTCGCCATTTCGTGCGCTTTAAGGTGCCGTTTAGTCCAATACGCTATCTGAAATAGGAGCGTCGTAAATTGAACAAATGTGATAGAATTACACTGAATTCTTATATTAATCATAATATAAGATGACCTTATCGGATATCTGATTGCCCTATCCTAGAAGTTTGGTAGTGCATTTTACTCCACATTTCATGCGCTTTAAGATGTCGCTTAGCCCAGTACGCTATCTGAAATAGGAGCGACGTAAATTGAACAAATTTGATAGAATTTCGCTGAATTCTTATATTAACCATAATATAGAATGATCTAATCGTGTCTCTGATTGCCCTATCCGAGAAGTTTAGTAGTGCATTTTACTCGACATATCATGTGCTTCAAGATGCCGCGTCGACCAATACGCTATCTGAAATTGGAGCTACGTAAATTGAACAATTTTGATAGAATTACGCAGAATTCTTATATAAACCATAATATAATACAATCTATTCGGGTCACTGATTGCCCTATCATAGAAGTTTAATAGTGCATTGTACTCGACATGTCATGCGCATTAAGATGCCACCTAGCACAAAACGCTATCTGAAATAGGGGCGACGTAAATTGAACAGATGTGGTAAAATTTTGCTGAATTCTTATATTAACCATAATGTAAGATGACCTAATCAGGTCTCTGATTGCCCTATACGAGAATTTTAGTAGTGCATTTTACTCGATATTTCGTGCGCTCTAAGATGCCGCCTAGTCCAATGCGCTATCTGAAATTGGAGCTACGTAAATTGAACAAACGTGATATAATTACGCAGAATTCTTATATTAACCATAATATAATACGATCAATTCGGGCCCCTGATTGCCCTATCATAGAAGTTTAATAGTGCATTTTACTCGTAATTTCATGCGCTTTAATGCACCGCCTAGCCGAATACGCTATCTGAAATAGGAGCGACATAAATTGAACAAATGTGATAGAATTACGCTGAATTCTTGTATTAACCGTAATATAAAATGATCGAATCGGGTCTCTGATTGCCCTATCATAGAAGTTGAATAGTGCATTTTACTCGCCATTCAACGCGCTTTAAGATGCCGCCTAGCCCAGTACGCTATCTGAAATAGCAGCGACGTAAATTTAACAAATGTGATAGAATTACGCTGAATTCTTATATTAACCGTAATATAAAATGATGTAATCGGGTCTCTGATTGCCCTATCATAGAAGTTGAATAGTGCATTTTACTCGCCGTTCCACGCGCTTTAAGGTGCCGTCTAGCCCAGTACGCTATCTGAAATAGGAGCAACGTAAGTTGAACAAATGTGATAGAATTACGCTGAAATCTTATATTAACCGTAATATAAAATGATCTAATCGGGTCTCTGTTTGCCTTACCCTAGAAGCTTAATAGTGCATTTTACTCACCATTTCATTCTCTTTGGGGTGCCGCTTAGCCCAATACGCTATCTGAAATAGGAGCGACATAAATTGAACAAATGTGATAGGATTTCCCTGAATTCTTTTATTAACCATAATGTAAAATGATATAATCGGGTCTCTGTTCGCCCTAGCCTAGAAGTTTAATAGTGCATTTTATTCGCCATTTCATGCGCTTTGAGATGCCGCTTAGCCCAATACGCTATCTGAAATAGGAGCGACGTAAATGGAACAAATGTGATAGGATCTCCAGGAAATCTTATATTAACCAAAATATAAAATGATCTAATCGGGTCTCTGATTGCCCTATCATAGAAGCTTAATAGTGCATTTTACTAGCAATTCCACGCGCTTTAAGATGCCGCCTATCCGAGTACGCTATCTGATATAGGAGCGACGTAAATTGATCAAATGTGATAGAATTACGCTGAATTCTTATATTAACCGTAATATAAAAT
The DNA here is from genome assembly GCA_916610135.2 of Macropis europaea. NCBI lineage: Eukaryota > Metazoa > Arthropoda > Insecta > Hymenoptera > Melittidae > Macropis > Macropis europaea. The sequence continues at coordinate 114,924 of CAKAJE020000155.1, read as the reverse complement.
GATCTAATTGGGTCTCTGTTCGTCCTACCCTAGAAGTTTAATAGTGCATTTCACTCGACATTTCATGCGCTTTGAGATGCCGCTTACTCCAATTCGCTATCTGAAATAGGAGCGACGTAAATTGAACAAATGTGATAGAATTTTGCTGAATTCTTAAATTAACCATCATATAAAATGATCTAATCGGGTCTCTGTTTGCCCTACCCTAGAAGTATGATAGTGCATTTTACTCGCCATTTCATGCGCTTTGAGATGCCGCTTAGCCCAATACGCTATCTGAAATAGGAGCGATGTAAATTGAACAAATGTGATAGAATTTCGCTGAATTCTTTTATTAACCATAATGTAAAATGATCTAATCGGGTCTCTGTTCGCCGTAGCCTAGAAGTTTAATAGTGCATTTCACTCGTCGTTTCATGCGCTTTGAGATGCCGCTTAGCCCAGTACGCTATCTGAAATAGGAGCGACGTAAATTGAACAAATGTGATAGAATTTCGCTGAATCCTTATATTAACCAAAATATGAAATGATCTAATCGGGTCTCTGTTTGCCCTATCATAGAAGTTTAATAGTGCATTTTACTAGCCATACCACGCGCTTTAAGATGCCGCCTAGCTCAGTACGCTATCTGAAATAGGGGCGACGTAAGTTGAACAAATGTGATAGAATTAAGCTGAATTCTTATATTAACCGTAATATAAAATGATCTAATCGGGTCTCTGTTTGCCTTATCCTAGATGTTTAACAGTGCATTTTACTCGCCATTTCATGCGCATTGAGATGCCGCTTATCCCAATACGCTATCTGAAATAGGAGCGACGTAAATTGAACAAATGTGATAGCATTTCGCTGAATTCTTTCATTAACCATAATGTAAAATGATCTAATCGGGTCTCTGTTTACCGTACCCTAGAAGCTTAATAGTGCATTTTACTCACCATTTCATGCTCTTTGGGGTGCCGCTTAGCCCAATACGCTATCTGAAATAGGAGCGACATAAATTGAACAAATGTGATAGGATTTCCCTGAATTCTTTTATTAACCATAATGTAAAATGATATAATCGGGTCTCTGTTCGCCCTAGCCTAGAAGTTTAATAGTGCATTTTATTCGCCATTTCATGCGCTTTGAGATGCCGCTTAGCCCAATACGCTATCTGAAATAGGAGCGACGTAAATGGAACAAATGTGATAGGATCTCCCGGAAATCTTATATTAAGCAAAATATAAAATGATCTAATCGGGTCTCTACTTGCCTTACCATAGAAGTTTAATAGTGCATTTTACTCGCCATTTCATGCGCTTTGAGATGCCGCCTAGCCCAGTACGCTATCTGAAATAGGAGCGACGTAAATTGAACAAATGTGATAGACTGTTGCTGGATTCTTAAATTAACCATAATATAAAATGATCTAATCGGGTCTCTGTTTGCCCTACCCTAGAAGCTTAATAGTGCATTACACTCGCCATTCCACGCGCTTTAAGATGCCGCCTAGCACAGTACGCTATCTGAAATAGGAACGACGTAAATTGAACAAATGCGATAGAATTTTGCTGAATTCTTAAATTAACCATAATATAAAATGATCTAATCGGGTCTCCGTTTGCCCTACCATAGAAGTTTAATAGTGCATTTTCTCGCCATTTCATGCGCATTGAGATGCCGCTTAGCCCAGTACGCTATCTGAAATAGGAGCGATGTAAATTGAACAAATGTGATAGAATTTCGCTGAATTCTTTTATTAACCATAATGTAAAATGATCTAATCGGGTCTCTGTGCGCCGTAGCCTAGAAGTTTAATAGTGCATTTTCTCGCCATTTCATGCGCATTGAGATGCCGCCTATCCCAGTACGCTATCTGAAATAGGAGCGACGTAAGTTGAACAAATGTGATAGAATTACGCTGAATTCTTATATTAACCGTAATATAAAATGATCTAATCTGGTCTCTGATTGCCACATCATAGAATGTTAATAGTGCGTTATACTCGCCATTCCACGCGCTTTAAGATGCCGCCTAGCCCGGTACGATATCTGAAATAGGAGCGACGTAAATTCCACAAATGTGATAGAATTTCGCTGAATTCTTAAATTAACCATAATATAAAATGATCTAATCTGGTCTCTGTTTGCCCTACCCTAGAAGTTTAATAGTGCATTTCACTCGTCATTCCACGCGCTTTAAGATGCCGGCTAGCCCAGTACGCTATCTGAAACAGGAGCGACGTAAATTGAACAAATGCGAATGAATTTCGCTGAATTCTTAAATTAACCATAATATAAAATGATCTAATCGGGTCTCTGTTTACCGTACCCTAGAAGTTACATAGTGCATTTTACTCGCAATTCCACGCGCTTTAAGATGCCGCCTAGCTCAGTACGCTCTCTGAAATAGGAGCGACGTAAATTTAACAAATGTGATAGAATTACGCTGAATTCTTGTATTAACCGTAATATAAAATGATGTAATCGGTTTTCTGATTGCCCTATCATAGAAGTTGAATAGTGCATTTTACTCGCCGTTCCACGCGCTTTAAGGTGCCGTCTAGCCCAGTACGCTATCTGAAATAGGAGCAACGTAAGTTGAACAAATGTGATAGAATTACGCTGAAATCTTATATTAACCGTAATATAAAATGATCTAATCGGGTCTCTGTTTGCCTTACCCTAGAAGCTTAATAGTGCATTTTACTCACCCTTTCATGCTCTTTGGGGTGCCGCTTAGCCCAATACGCTATCTGAAATAGGAGCGACATAAATTGAACAAATGTGATAGGATTTCCCTAAATTCTTTTATTAACCATAATGTAAAATGATATAATCGGGTCTCTGTTCGCCCTAGCCTAGAAGTTTAATAGTGCATTTTATTCGCCATTTCATGCGCTTTGAGATGCCGCTTAGCCCAATACGCTATCTGAAATAGGAGCGACGTAAATGGAACAAATGTGATAGGATCTCCCGGAAATCTTATATTAAGCAAAATATAAAATGATCTAATCGGGTCTCTGATTGCCCTATCATAGAAGTTTAATAGTGCATTTTACTAGCAATTCCACGCGCTTTAAGATGCCGCCTAGCCGAGTACGCTATCTGATACAGGAGCGACGTAAATTGATCAAATGTGATAGAATTACGCTGAATTCTTATATTAACCGTAATATAAAATGATCTAATTGGGTCTCTGTTCGTCCTACCCTAGAAGTTTAATAGTGCATTTCACTCGACATTTCATGCGCTTTGAGATGCCACTTACTCCAATTCGCTATCTGAAATAGGAGCGACGTAAATTGAACAAATGTGATAGAATTTTGCTGAATTCTTAAATTAACCATCATATAAAATGATCTAATCGGGTCTCTGTTTGCCCTACCCTAGAAGTTTAATAGTGCATTTTACTCGCCATTTCATGCGCTTTGAGATGCCGCTTAGCCCAATACGCTATCTGAAATAGGAGCGATGTAAATTGAACAAATGTGATAGAATTTCGCTGAATTCTTTTATTAACCATAATGTAAAATGATCTAATCGGGTCTCTGTTCGCCGTAGCCTAGAAGTCTAATAGTGCATTTCACTCGTCGTTTCATGCGCTTTGAGATGCCGCTTAGCCCAGTACGCTATCTGAAATAGGAGCGACGTAAATTGATCAAATGTGATAGAATTACGCTGAATTCTTATATTAACCGTAATATAAAATGATCTAATTGGGTCTCTGTTCGTCCTACCCTAGAAGTTTAATAGTGCATTTCACTCGACATTTCATGCGCTTTGAGATGCCGCTTACTCCAATTCGCTATCTGAAATAGGAGCGACGTAAATTGAACAAATGTGATAGAATTTTGCTGAATTCTTAAATTAACCATCATATAAAATGATCTAATCGGGTCTCTGTTTGCCCTACCCTAGAAGTTTAATAGTGCATTTTACTCGCCATTTCATGCGCTTTGAGATGCCGCTTAGCCCAATACGCTATCTGAAATAGGAGCGATGTAAATTGAACAAATGTGATAGAATTTCGCTGAATTCTTTTATTAACCATAATGTAAAATGATCTAATCGGGTCTCTGTTCGCCGTAGCCTAGAAGTTTAATAGTGCATTTCACTCGTCGTTTCATGCGCCTTGAGATGCCGCTTAGCCCAGTACGCTATCTGAAATAGGAGCGACGTAAGTTGAACAAATGTGATAGAATTTCGCTGAATCCTTATATTAACCAAAATATAAAATGATCTAATCGGGTCTCTGTTTGCCCTATCATAGAAGTTTAATAGTGCATTTCACTAGCCATACCACGCGCTTTAAGATGCCGCCTAGCTCAGTACGCTATCTGAAATAGGGGCGACGTAAGTTGAACAAATGTGATAGAATTACGCTGAATTCTTATATTAACCGTAATATAAAATGATCTAATCGGGTCTCTGTTTGCCTTATCCTAGATGTTTAACAGTGCATTTTACTCGCCATTTCATGCGCATTGAGATGCCGCTTATCCCAATACGCTATCTGAAATAGGAGCGACGTAAATTGAACAAATGTGATAGAATTTCGCTGAATTCTTTCATTAACCATAATGTAAAATGTTCTAATCGGGTCTCTGTTAGCCGTAGCCTAGAAGTTTAATAGTGCATTTTATTCCCCATTTCATGCGCTTTGAGATGCCGCTTAGCCCAATACGCTATCTGAAATAAGAGCGACGTAAATTGAACAAATGTGATAGAATTTCGCTGAATTCTTATATTAACCGTAATATAAAATGATCTAATCTGGTCTCTGATTGCCACATCATAGAAGGTTAATAGTGCGTTATACTCGCCATTCCACGCGCTTTAAGATGCCGCCTAGCCCGATACGCTATCTGAAATAGGAGCGACGTAAATTGCACAAATGTGATAGAATTTCGCTGAATTCTTAAATTAACCATAATATAAAATGATCTAATCTGGTCTCTGTTTGCCCTACCCTAGAAGTTTAATAGTGCATTTCACTCGTCATTCCACGCGCTTTAAGATGCCGGCTAGCCCAGTACGCTATCTGAAACAGGAGCGACGTAAATTGAACAAATGCGAATGAATTTCGCTGAATTCTTAAATTAACCATAATATAAAATGATCTAATCGGGTCTCTGTTTACCGTACCCTAGAAGTTACATAGTGCATTTTACTCGCAATTCCACGCGCTTTAAGATGCCGCCTAGCTCAGTACGCTCTCTGAAATAGGAGCGACGTAAATTTAACAAATGTGATAGAATTACGCTGAATTCTTGAATTAACCGTAATATAAAATGATGTAATCGGTTTTCTGATTGCCCTATCATAGAAGTTGAATAGTGCATTTTACTCGCCGTTCCACGCGCTTTAAGGTGCCGTCTAGCCCAGTACGCTATCTGAAATAGGAGCAACGTAAGTTGAACAAATGTGATAGAATTACGCTGAAATCTTATATTAACCGTAATATAAAATGATCTAATCGGGTCTCTGTTTGCCTTACCCTAGAAGCTTAATAGTGCATTTTACTCACCATTTCATGCTCTTTGGGGTGCCGCTTAGCCCAATACGCTATCTGAAATAGGAGCGACATAAATTGAACAAATGTGATAGGATTTCCCTAAATTCTTTTATTAACCATAATGTAAAATGATATAATCGGGTCTCTGTTCGCCCTAGCCTAGAAGTTTAATAGTGCATTTTATTCGCCATTTCATGCGCTTTGAGATGCCGCTTAGCCCAATACGCTATCTGAAATAGGAGCGACGTAAATGGAACAAATGTGATAGGATCTCCCGGAAATCTTATATTAAGCAAAATATAAAATGATCTAATCGGGTCTCTGATTGCCCTATCATAGAAGTTTAATAGTGCATTTTACTAGCAATTCCACGCGCTTTAAGATGCCGCCTAGCCGAGTACGCTATCTGATACAGGAGCGACGTAAATTGATCAAATGTGATAGAATTACGCTGAATTCTTATATTAACCGTAATATAAAATGATCTAATTGGGTCTCTGTTCGTCCTACCCTAGAAGTTTAATAGTGCATTTCACTCGACATTTCATGCGCTTTGAGATGCCACTTACTCCAATTCGCTATCTGAAATAGGAGCGACGTAAATTGAACAAATGTGATAGAATTTTGCTGAATTCTTAAATTAACCATCATATAAAATGATCTAATCGGGTCTCTGTTTGCCCTACCCTAGAAGTTTAATAGTGCATTTTACTCGCCATTTCATGCGCTTTGAGATGCCGCTTAGCCCAATACGCTATCTGAAATAGGAGCGATGTAAATTGAACAAATGTGATAGAATTTCGCTGAATTCTTTTATTAACCATAATGTAAAATGATCTAATCGGGTCTCTGTTCGCCGTAGCCTAGAAGTCTAATAGTGCATTTCACTCGTCGTTTCATGCGCTTTGAGATACCGCTTAGCCCAGTACGCTATCTGAAATAGGAGCGACGTAAATTGATCAAATGTGATAGAATTACGCTGAATTCTTATATTAACCGTAATATAAAATGATCTAATTGGGTCTCTGTTCGTCCTACCCTAGAAGTTTAATAGTGCATTTCACTCGACATTTCATGCGCTTTGAGATGCCGCTTAGTCCAATTCGCTATCTGAAATAGGAGCGACGTAAATTGAACAAATGTGATAGAATTTTGCTGAATTCTTAAATTAACCATCATATAAAATGATCTAATCGGGTCTCTGTTTGCCCTACCCTAGAAGTTTAATAGTGCATTTTACTCGCCATTTCATGCGCTTTGAGATGCCGCTTAGCCCAATACGCTATCTGAAATAGGAGCGATGTAAATTGAACAAATGTGATAGAATTTCGCTGAATTCTTTTATTAACCATAATGTAAAATGATCTAATCGGGTCTCTGTTCGCCGTAGCCTAGAAGTTTAATAGTGCATTTCACTCGTCGTTTCATGCGCTTTGAGATGCCGCTTAGCCCAGTACGCTATCTGAAATAGGAGCGACGTAAGTTGGACAAATGTGATAGAATTTCGCTGAATCCTTATATTAACCAAAATATGAAATGATCTAATCGGGTCTCTGTTTGCCCTATCATAGAAGTTTAATAGTGCATTTCACTAGCCATACCACGCGCTTTAAGATGCCGCCTAGCTCAGTACGCTATCTGAAATAGGGGCGACGTAAGTTGAACAAATGTGATAGAATTACGCTGAATTCTTATATTAACCGTAATATAAAATGATCTAATCGGGTCTCTGTTTGCCTTATCCTAGATGTTTAACAGTGCATTTTACTCGCCATTTCATGCGCATTGAGATGCCGCTTATCCCAATACGCTATCTGAAATAGGAGCGACGTAAATTGAACAAATGTGATAGAATTTCGCTGAATTCTTTCATTAACCATAATGTAAAATGTTCTAATCGGGTCTCTGTTAGCCGTAGCCTAGAAGTTTAATAGTGCATTTTATTCCCCATTTCATGCGCTTTGAGATGCCGCTTAGCCCAATACGCTATCTGAAATAAGAGCGACGTAAATTGAACAAATGTGATAGAATTTCGCTGAATTCTTATATTAACCGTAATATAAAATGATCTAATCTGGTCTCTGATTGCCACATCATAGAAGGTTAATAGTGCGTTATACTCGCCATTCCACGCGCTTTAAGATGCCGCCTAGCCCGGTACGCTATCTGAAATAGGAGCGACGTAAATTGCACAAATGTGATAGAATTTCGCTGAATTCTTAAATTAACCATAATATAAAATGATCTAATCTGGTCTCTGTTTGCCCTACCCTAGAAGTTTAATAGTGCATTTCACTCGTCATTCCACGCGCTTTAAGATGCCGGCTAGCCCAGTACGCTATCTGAAACAGGAGCGACGTAAATTGAACAAATGCGAATGAATTTCGCTGAATTCTTAAATTAACCATAATATAAAATGATCTAATCGGGTCTCTGTTTACCGTACCCTAGAAGTTACATAGTGCATTTTACTCGCAATTCCGCGCTTTAAGATGCCGCCTAGCTCAGTACGCTATCTGAAATAGGAGCGACGTAAATTTAACAAATGTGATAGAATTACGCTGAATTCTTGTATTAACCGTAATATAAAATGATCGAATCGGGTCTCTGATTGCCCTATCATAGAAGTTGAATAGTGCATTTTACTCGCCATTCAACGCGCTTTAAGATGCCGCCTAGCCCAGTACGCTATCTGAAATAGGAGCGACGTAAATTTAACAATTGTGATAGAATTACGCTGAACTCTTATATTAACCGTAATATAAAATGATGTAATCGGGTCTCTGATTGCCCTATCATAGAAGTTTAATAGTACATTTTACTCGCCATTCCACGCGCTTTAAGATGCCGCCTAGCACAGGACGCTATCTGAAATAGTAGCGACGTAAGTTGAACAAATGTGACAGAATTACGCAGAATTCTTATATAAACCGTAATATAAAATGATCTAATCGGGTCTCTGTTTGCCTTACCCTAGACGTTTAATAGTGCATTTTACTCGCCATTTCATGCGCTTTGCGATGCCGCTTAGGCCAATCCGCTATCTGAAATAGGAGCGACGTAAGTTGAACAAATGTGATAGAATTTCCCTGAATTCTTATATTAACCAAAATATAAAATGATCTAATCGGGTCTCTGTTTGCCTTACCCTAGAAGTTTAATAGTGCATTTTACTCGCCATTTCATGCGCTTTTAGATGCCGCCTAGCCTAGTACGCTATCTGAAATAGGAGCGACGTAAATTGAACAAATGTGATAGGATCTCCCGGAAATCTTATATTAAGCAAAATATAAAATGATCTAATCGGGTCTCTGATTGCCCTATCATAGAAGTTTAATAGTGCATTTTACTAGCAATTCCACGCGCTTTAAGATGCCGCCTAGCCGAGTACGCTATCTGATATAGGAGCGACGTAAATTGATCAAATGTGATAGAATTACGCTGAATTCTTATATTAACCGTAATATAAAATGATCTAATTGGGTCTCTGTTCATCCTACCCTAGAAGTTTAATAGTGCATTTCACTCGACATTTCATGCGCTTTGAGATGCCGCTTACTCCAATTCGCTATCTGAAATAGGAGCGACGTAAATTGAACAAATGTGATAGAATTTTGCTGAATTCTTAAATTAACCATCATATAAAATGATCTAATCGGGTCTCTGTTTGCCCTACCCTAGAAGTTTAATAGTGCATTTTACTCGCCATTTCATGCGCTTTGAGATGCCGCTTAGCCCAATACGCTATCTGAAATAGGAGCGATGTAAATAGAACAAATGTGATAGAATTTCGCTGAATTCTTTTATTAACCATAATGTAAAATGATCTAATCGGGTCTCTGTTCGCCGTAGCCTAGAAGTTTAATAGTGCATTTCACTCGTCGTTTCATGCGGTTTGAGATGCCGCTTAGCCCAGTACGCTATCTGAAATAGGAGCGACGTAAGTTGGACAAATGTGATAGAATTTCGCTGAATCCTTATATTAACCAAAATATGAAATGATCTAATCGGGTCTCTGTTTGCCCTATCATAGAAGTTTAATAGTGCATTTTACTAGCCATACCACGCGCTTTAAGATGCCGCCTAGCTCAGTACGCTATCTGAAATAGGGGCGACGTAAGTTGAACAAATGTGATAGAATTACGCTGAATTCTTATATTAACCGTAATATAAAATGATCTAATCGGGTCTCTGTTTGCCTTATCCTAGATGTTTAACAGTGCATTTTACTCGCCATTTCATGCGCATTGAGATGCCGCTTATCCCAATACGCTATCTGAAATAGGAGCGACGTAAATTGAACAAATGTGATAGAATTTCGCTGAATTCTTTCATTAACCATAATGTAAAATGATCTAATCGGGTCTCTGTTAGCCGTAGCCTAGAAGTTTAATAGTGCATTTTATTCCCCATTTCATGCGCTTTGAGATGCCGCTTAGCCCAATACGCTATCTGAAATAGGAGCGACGTAAATTGAACAAATGTGATAGAATTTCGCTGAATTCTTATATTAACCAAAATATAAAATGATCTAATCGGGTCTCTGATTCCCCTATCATAGAAGTGTAATAGTGCATTTTACTCGCCATTCCACGCGCTTTAAGATGCCGCCTATCCCAGTACGCTATCTGAAATAGGAGCGACGTAAGTTGAACAAATGCGATAGAATTACGCTGAAATATTATATTCACCGTAATATAAAATGATCTAATCGGGTCTCTGTTTGCCTTTCCCTAGAAGTTTAATAGTGCATTTTACTCGCCATTTCATGCGCTTTGAGATGCCGCCTAGCCTAGTACGCTATCTGAAATGGGAGCGACGTAAATTGAACAAATGTGATAGGACATTCCTGAATTCTTAAATTAACCATAATATAAAATGATCAAATCGGGTCTCTGTTTGCCCTACCCTAGAAGTATAATAGGGCATTTTACTCGCCATTTCATGCGCTTTGAGATGCCGCTTAGTTCAACACGCTATCTGAAATAGGAGCGACGTAAATTGAACAAATGTGATAGAATGTCCCTGAATTCTTATATTAAACAAAATATAAAATGATCTAATCGGGTCTCCGATTGCCCTATCATAGAAGTTTAATAGTACATTTTACTCGCCATTCCACGCGCTTTAAGATGCCGCCTAGCACAGGACGCTATCTGAAATAGTAGCGACGTAAGTTGAACAAATGTGACAGAATTACGCAGAATTCTTATATAAACCGTAATATAAAATGATCTAATCGGGTCTCTGTTTGCCTTACCCTAGACGTTTAATAGTGCATTTTACTCGCCATTTCATGCGCTTTGCGATGCCGCTTAGGCCAATCCGCTATCTGAAATAGGAGCGACGTAAGTTGAACAAATGTGATAGAATTTCCCTGAATTCTTATATTAACCAAAATATAAAATGATCTAATCGGGGCTCTGTTTGCCTTACCCTAGAAGTTTAATAGTGCATTTTACTCGCCATTTCATGCGCTATTAGATGCCGCCTAGCCTAGTACGCTATCTGAAATAGGAGCGACGTAAATTGAACAAATGTGATAGAAAATTCCTGAATTCTTAAATTAACCATAATATAAAATGATCTAATCGGGTCTCTGTTTGCCCTACCCTAGAAGTTTAATAGTGCATTTTACTCGACATTTCATGCGCTTTGCGATGCCGCTTAGGCCAATCCGCTATCTGAAATAGGAGCGGCGTAAGTTGAACAAATGTGATAGAATTTGGCTGAATTCTTAAATTAAGCATAATATAAAATGATCTAATCGGGTCTCTGTTTGCCCTACCCTAGCAGCTTAATAGTGCATTTTACTCGCCATTTCTTGCGCTTTGAGATGCCGCTTAGCCCAATACGCTATCTGAAATATCAGCGACTTAAATTGAACAAATGTGATAGGATTTCGCTGAATTCTTATATAAACCTTAATGTAAAATGATCTAATCGGGTCTCTATTCGCAATACCCTAGAAGTTTAATAGTGCATTTCACTCGTCATTTCATGCGCTTTGAGATGCCGCTTAGCCCAATTCGCTATCTGAAATAGGAGCGACGTAAATTGAATAAATGTGATAGAATTTCGCTGAATTCTTTCATTAACCATAATGTAAAATGATCTAATCGGGTCTCTGTTCGTCGTAGCCTAGAAGTTTAATAGTGCATTTTATTCGCCATTTCATGCGCTTTGAGATGCCGCTTAGCCCAATACGCTATCTGGAATAGGAGCGACGTAAATTGAACAAATGTGATAGAATTTCGCTGTATTCTTAAATTAAACATAATATAAAATGATCTAATCTGGTCTCTGTTTGCCCTACCCTAGAAGTTTAATAGTGCATCTCACTCGTCATTCCACGCTCTTTAAGATGCCGGCTAGCCCAGTACGCTATCTGAAATAGGAGCGACGTAAATTTAACAAATGTGATAGAATTACGCTGAATTCTTATATTAACCGTAATATAAAATGATGTAATCGGGTCTCTGATTGCCCTATCATAGAAGTTGAATAGTGCATTTTAGTCGCCATTCCACGCGCTTTAAGATGCCGTCTAGCCCAGTACGCTATCTGAAATAGTAGCGACGTAAGTTGAACAAATGTGATAGAATTACGCTGAATTCTTATATTAACCGTAATATAAAATGATCTAATCTGGTCTCTGATTGCCACATCATAGAAGGTTAATAGTGCGTTATACTCGCCATTCCACGCGCTTTAAGATGCCGCCTAGCCCGGTACGCTATCTGAAATAGGAGCGACGTAAATTGCACAAATGTGATAGAATTTCGCTGAATTCTTAAATTAACCATAATATAAAATGATCTAATCGGGTCTCTGTTTACCGTTCCCTAGAAGTTTAGTAGTGCATTTTACTCGCCATTTCATGCGCTTTGAGGTGCCGTTTAGCCCAATACGCTATCTGAAATAGGAGCGACGTAAATTGAACAAATGTGATAGAATTTCGCTGAATTCTTAAATTAACCATAATATAAAATTATCTAATCTGGTCTCTGTTAGCCCTACCCTAGAAGTTTAATAGTGCATTTCACTCGTCATTCCACGCGGTTTAAGATGCCGGCTAGCCCAGTACGCTATCTGAAACAGGAGCGACGTAAATTGAACAAATGCGAATGAATTTCGCTGAATTCTTAAATTAACCATAATATAAAATGATCTAATCGGGTCTCTGTTTACCGTACCCTAGAAGTTAAATAGTGCAATTTACTCGCCATTCCACGCGCTTTAAGATGCCGTCTAGCCCAGTACGCTATCTGAAATAGGAGCAACGTAAGTTGAACAAATGTGATAGAATTACGCTGAAATCTTATATTAACCGTAATATAACATGATCTAATCGGGTCTCTGTTTGCCTTACCCTAGAAGCTTAATAGTGCATTTTACTCACCATTTCATGCTCTTTGGGGTGCCGCTTAGCCCAATACGCTATCTGAAATAGGAGCGACATAAATTGAACAAATGTGATAGGATTTCCCTGAATTCTTTTATTAACCATAATGTAAAATGATACAATCGGGTCTCTGTTCGCCCTAGCCTAGAAGTTTAATAGTGCATTTTATTCGCCATTTCATGCGCTTTGAGATGCCGCTTAGCCCAATACGCTATCTGAAATAGGAGCGACGTAAATGGAACAAATGTGATAGGATCTCCCGGAAATCTTATATTAAGCAAAATATAAAATGATCTAATCGGGTCTCTGATTGCCCTATCATAGAAGTTTAATAGTGCATTTTACTAGCAATTCCACGCGCTTTAAGATGCCGCCTAGCCGAGTACGCTATCTGATATAGGAGCGACGTAAATTGATCAAATGTGATAGAATTACGCTGAATTCTTATATTAACCGTAATATAAAATGATCTAATTGGGTCTCTGTTCGTCCTACCCTAGAAGTTTAATAGTGCATTTCACTCGACATTTCATGCGCTTTGAGATGCCGCTTACTCCAATTCGCTATCTGAAATAGGAGCGACGTAAATTGAACAAATGTGATAGAATTTTGCTGAATTCTTATATTAACCATCATATAAAATGATCTAATCGGGTCTCTGTTTGCCCTACCCTAGAAGTTTAATAGTGCATTTTACTCGCCATTTCATGCGCTTTGAGATGCCGCTTAGCCCAATACGCTATCTGAAATAGGAGCGACGTAAATTGAACAAATGTGATAGAATTTCGCTGAATTCTTAAATTAACCATAATATAAAATGATCTAATCTGGTCTCTGTTTGCCCTACCCTACAAGTTTAATAGTGCATTTTACTCGCCATTTCATGCGCTTTGAGGTGCCGCTTAGCCCAATACGCTATCTGAAATAGGAGCGACGTAAATTGAACAAATGTGATAGAATTTCGCTGAATTCTTAAATTAACCATAATATAAAATGATCTAATCTGGTCTCTGTTTGCCCTACCCTAGAAGTTTAATAGTGCATCTCACTCGTCATTCCACGCGCTTTAAGATGCCGGCTAGCCCAGTACGCTATCTGGAGCAGGATCGACGTAAATTGAACAAATGCGATAGAATTTTGCTGAATTCTTAAATTAACCATAACATAAAATGATCTAATCGGGTCTGTGTTTGCCCTACCCTAGAAGTTTAATAGTGCATTTTACTCGACATTTCATGCGCTTTGCGATGCCGCATAGGCCAATCCGCTATCTGAAATAGGAGCGGCGTAAGTTGAACAAATGTGCTAGAATTTGGCTGAATTCTTAAATTAAGCATAATATAAAATGAACTAATCGGGTCTCTGTTTGCCCTACCCTAGCAGCTTAATAGTGCATTTTACTCGCCATTTCTTGCGCTTTGAAATGCCGCTTAGCCCAACGCGCTATCTGAAATATCAGCGACTTAAATTGAACAAATGATATAGGATTTCGCTGAATTCTTATATAAACCTTAATGTAAAATGATCTAATCGGGTCTCTATTCGCAATACCCTAGAAGTTTAATAGTGCATTTCACTCGTCATTTCATGCGCTTTGAGATGCCGCTTAGCCCAATTCGCTATCTGAAATAGGAGCGACGTAAATTGAACAAATGTGATAGTATTTCGCTGAATTCTTGTATTAACCAAAATATAAAATGATCTAATCGGGTCTCTGATTGCCCTATCATAGAAGTTTAATAGTGCATTGTACTCGACATTCCGCGCGCTTTGAGATGCCGCCTAGCCCAGAATACTATTTGAGATAGGAACGACGTAAATTGAACAAATGTGATAGAATTTCGTTGAATTCTTATATTAACCAAAATATAAAATGATCTAATCGGGTCTCTGATTGCCCTACCATAGAGTTTAATAGAGCATTTTACTCGCCATTCTGCGCGCTTTAAGATGCCGCCTAGCACAGTACGCTATCTGAAATAGGAGCGACCTAAGTTGAACAAATGTGATAGAATTTCGCTGAATTCTTCTATTAACCATAATGTGAAATGATCTAATCGGGTCTCTGTTCGCCCTACCCAAGAAATTTAATTGTGCATTTCACTCGTCATTTCATGCGCTTTGAGATGTCGCTTAGTCCAATACGCTATCTGAAATAGGAGCGACGTAAATTGAACAAATGTGATAGAATTTCCCTGAAATCTTATATTAAACA
Organism: Macropis europaea; assembly: GCA_916610135.2. Classification (NCBI taxonomy): domain Eukaryota; kingdom Metazoa; phylum Arthropoda; class Insecta; order Hymenoptera; family Melittidae; genus Macropis; species Macropis europaea. The sequence continues at coordinate 99,804 of CAKAJE020000155.1, read as the reverse complement.
AAATATAAAATGATCTAATCGGGACTCTGATTGCCCTATCATAGAAGTTTAATAGTGCATTTTACTCGCCATTCTGCGCGCTTTAAGATGCCGCCTAGCACAGTACGCTGTCTGAAGTAGGAACGACGTAAATTGAACAAATGTGATAGAATTTTGCTGAATTCTTAAATTAACTATAATATAAAATGATCTAATCGGGACTCTGTTTGCCCTACCCTAGAAGTTTAATAGTGCATTTTACTCGCCATTTCATGCGCTTTGAGATGCCGCTTAGCCCAATACGCTATCTGAAATAGGAGCGACCTAAGTTGAACAAATGTGATAGAATTTCGCTGAATTCTTAAATTAACCATAATATAAAATGATCTAATCGGGTGTCTGTTTGCCCTACCCTAGAAGTTTAATAGTGCATTTTACTCGCCATTCCGCTCGCTTTAAGATGCCGCCTAGCACAGTACGCTATCTGAAATAGGAACGACGTAAATTGAACAAATGTGATAGAATTTTGCTGAATTCTTATATTAACCATAATATAAAATGATGTAATCGGATCTCTGTTTGCCCTACCCTAGAAGTTTAATAGTGCATTTTACTCGCCATTTCATGCGCTTTGAGATGCCGCTTAGCCCAATACGCTATCTGAAATAGGGGCGACCTAAGTTGAACAAATGTGATAGAAATTCGCTGAATTCTTTTATTAACCATAATGTGAAATGATCTAATCGGGTCTCTGTTCGCCCTAGCTTAGAAGTTTAATAGTGCATTTTATTCGCCATTTCATGCGCTTTGAGATGCCGCTTAGCCCAATACGCTATCTGAAATAGGAGCGACGTAAGTTGAACAAATGTGATAGAATTTCGCTGAATTCTTAAATTAACCATAATATAAAATGATGTAATCGGATCTCTGTTCGCCCTACCCAAGAAGTTTAATAGTGCATTTCACTCATCATTTCATGCGCTTTGAGATGTCGCTTAGCCCAATACGCTATCTGAAATTGGAGCGACGTAAATTGAACAAATGTGATAGAATTTCCCTGAAATCTTATATTAAACAAAATATAAAATGATCTAATCGGGACTCTGATTGCCTTACCCTAGAAGTTTAATAGTGCATTTTACTCCCCATTTCATGCGCTTTGAGATGCCGCTTAGCCCAATAAGCTATCTGAAATAGGAGCGACGTAAATTGAACAAATGTGATAGAATTTCGCTGAATTCTTATATTAACCAAAATATAAAATGATCTAATCGGGTCTCTGATTGCCCTCTCATAGAAGTTTAATAGTGCATTTTACTCGACATTCCGCGCGCTTTGAGGTGCCGCCTAGCCCAATACGCTATCTGAAATAGGAGCGATGTAAATTGAACAAATGTGATAGAATTTTGCTGAATTCTTAAGTTAACCATAATATGAAATGATATAATCGGGTCTCTGTTCGCCCTACCCTAGAAGTTTACTAGTGAATTTTAACTTGACATTTCATGCGCTTTAACATGCCACCTAGCCCAATACGCTATCTGAAATTGGAGCTGCGTAAACTGAACAAACGTGATAGAATTACGCAGAATTCTTATATTAACCACAGTATAATATGATCTATTCGGGTCTCTGATTGCCCTACCATAGAAGTTTAGTAGTGCATTGTACTCGACATTTCATGCGCTTTATGGTGCCGCCTAGCCCAATACGCTAGCTGAAATTGGAGCTACGTAAATTGAACAAGTGTGATAAAGTTTCGCTTAATTCTTAAATCAACTATAATATAAAATGGTCTAATCGGGTCTCTGATTACCCCATCATAGGAGCTTAATAGTGCATTTTACTTGTCATTTCATGCGCTTTATGATGCCGCATAGCCCAATACGCTATCTGAAATAAGCGACGTAAATTGAACAAATGTGATAGAATTTCGCGGAATTCTTATATTCGCCATAATATAAAATGGTCTAATCGGGTCTCTGATTGCCCTGTCATAGAAGGTTAGTAGTGCATTTTACTCGCCATTTCATGCGCTTTAAGTTGCCGCTTAGCCCAATACGCTATCTGAAATAGCAGCGACGTAAATTGAACAAATGTGATAGAATTAAGCTGAATTCTTAAATTAACCATAACATAAAATGATCTAATCGGGTCTCTGTTTGCCCTACCCTAGAAGTTTAATAGTGCATTTTACTCGACATTACATGCACTTTAAGATGCCACCTAGCCCAATACGCTATCTGAAATAGGGGCGAAGTAAATTGAACAAATGTGATAGAATTACGCAGAATTCTTATATTAACCATAATATAATACGATCTATTCGGGTGTCCGATTGTCCTATCATAGAAGTTTAATATTTCATTTTATTCGACATTTCATGCTCTTTAAGATGCCGCCTCGCCCAATACGCTATCTGAAATAGCAGCGACGTAAATTGAACAAATGTGATAGAATTTCGCGGAGTTCTTATATTAATCATAATATAAAATGATCTAATCGGGTCTCTGATTGCTCTATCACAGAAGTTTAATAGTGCGTTTTGCTCGGCATTTCGTGCGCTTTAAGGTGCCGCTTATCCCAATACGCTATCTGAAGTTGTAGCGACGTAAATTGAACAAGTGTGATAGAATTACGCTGCATTCTTATATTAATCATAATATAAGATGACCCAATCCGGTCTCTGATTGTCCTATCCGAGGAGTTTAGTAGTATATTTTACTCGACATTTCATGCGCTTTAAGATGCCGCCGCGCCCAATACGCTATCTGAAATAGGAGCGCCGTAAATTGAACAAATGTGATAGAATTACGCAAGAATTCTTATATTAACCATAATTTAAAATGATCTAATCGGGTCTCTGATTGCCCTATCCGAGAAGTTTAGTAGTGCATTTCACTCGACATATCATGCGCTTTAAGATGTCGCCTCGCCTAATACGCTATCTGAAATAGGAGCGACGTAAATTGAATAAATGCGATAGAATTACGCAGAATTCTTATATTAACCATAATATAAAATGATCTAATCAGGTCGCTGGTTGCTCTATCATAGAAGCTTAATAGTGCATTTTACTCGCCATTTCATGCGCTTTAAAGTGCCCCCTACCCCAATACGCTATCTGAAATTGGAGCTACGTAAGTTGCACAAGCGTGATAGAAGTACGCAGAATTCTTAAATTAACCATAATATAATACGATATATTCGGGTCTCTGATTGCCCTATCATAGAAGTTTAATAGTGCATTTTACTCGTCATTTCATGCGCTTTAAGGTGCCGCCTAACCCAATACGCCATCTGAAATAGGAGCGACGTAAATTGAACAAATGTGATAGAATTTCGTCGAATTCTTATAATAACCATAATTTAAAATGATCTAATCGGGTCTCTGATTGCCATATCATAGAAGTTTAATAGTGCATTTTATTCGTCATTTCATGCGCTTTAATGTGCCGCCTAGCCCAATACGCTATCCGCAGTTGAAGCGACGTAAATTGAACTAATGTGATAGAATTTCGCTGAATTCTTATATTAACCATAATATAAAATGATCTAATCGGGTCTCTGATTGCCCTATCATAGAAGTTTAATAGTGCATTTTACACGTCATTTCATGCGCTCTAAGGTGCCTCCTAGCCCAATACGCCATCTGAAATAGGAGCGACGTAAATTGAACAAATGTGATACTATTTCGCTGAATTCTTATATTAACCATAATTTAAAATGATCAAATCGGGTCTCTGATTGCCATATCATAGAAGTTTAATAGTGCATTTTATTCGTCATTTCATGCGCTTTAATGTGCCGCCTAGCCCAATACGCTATCCGAAGTTGAAGCGACGTAAATTGAACTAATGTGATAGAATTTCGCGGAATTCTTATATTAACCATCATATAAAATGATCTAATCGGGTCTCTGATTGCTCTATCATAGAAGTTTAATGGTGCATTTTGCTCGGCATTTCATGCGCTTTAAGGTGCCGCTTATCCCAATACGCTATCTGAAATATCAGCGACGTAAATTGAACAAATGTGAGAGAATTTCGCTGAATTCTAATATTAACCTTAATGTAAAATGATCTAATCGGGTCTCTGTTCGCCCTACCCTAGAAGTTTAATAGTGCATTTCACTCGTTATTTCATGCGCTTTGAGATGCCGCTTAGCCCAATAAGGTAACAGAAATAGGAGCGACGTAAATTGAACAAATGTGATAGAATTTTGCTGAATTCTTAAATTAACCATAATATAAAATGATCTAATCGGGACTCTGTTTGCCCTACCCTAGAAGCATAATGGTGCATTTTACTCGCCATTTCATGCGCTTTGAGATGCCGCTTAGCTCAATAAGCTATCTGAAATAGGAGCGACGTTAATTGAACAAATGTGATAGAATTTCTCTGAATTCTTATATTAACCAAAATATAAAATGATCTAATCGGGTCTCTGTTTGCCCTACCCTAGAAGTTTGATACTGCATTTTACTCGCCATTCTGCGCGCTTTAAGATGCCGCCTAGCACAGTACGCTATCTGAAATAGGAACGACGTAAATTGAACAAATGTGATAGAATCACTCAGAATTCTTATATAAACCAGAATTTAAAATTATCTAATCGGGTCTCTGATTGCGCTACCATAGAAGTTTAATAGTGCATTTTACTCGCCATTTCATGCGCTTTAAGTTGCCGCTTAGCCCAATACGCTATCTGAAATAGCAGCGACGTAAATTGAACAAATGTGATAGAATTAAGCTGAATTCTTAAATTAACCATAACATAAAATGATGTAATCGGGTCTCTGTTTGCCCTACCCTAGAAGTGTAATACTGCATTTTACTCGACATTTCATGCACTTTAAGATGCCACCTAGCCCAATACGCTATCTGAAATAGGGGCGAAGTAAATTGAACAAATGTGATAGAATTACGCAGAATTCTTATATTAACCATAATATAATACGATCGATTCGGGTGTCTGATTGTCCTATCATAGAAGTTTAATATTGCATTTTACTCGACATTTCATGCGCTGTAAGATGCCGCCTCGCCCAATACGCTATTTGAAATAGCAGCGACGTAAATTGAACAAATGTGATAGAATTTCGCGGAATTCTTATATTAACCATAATATAAAATGATCTAATCGGGTCTCTGATTGCCGTATCATAGAAGTTTAATAGTGCATTTCACTCACCATTTCATGTGCTTTAATGTGCCACTTAGCCCAATAGGTTATCTGAAATAGGATCGACGTAAATTGAACAAATGTGATAGAATTTCGCGGAGTTCTTATATTAATCATAATATAAAATGATCTAATCGGGTCTCTGATTGCTCTATCATAGAAGTTTAATGGTGCGTTTTGCTCGGCATCTCGTGCGCTTTAAGGTGCCGCTTATCCCAATACGCTATCTGAAGTTGGAGCGACGTAAATTGAACAAGTGTGATAGAATTACGCTGAACTCTTATATTAATCATAATATAAGATGACCCAATCCGGTCTCTGATGTCCTATCCGAGGAGTTTAGTAGTATATTTTACTCGACATTTCATGCGCTTTAAGATGCCGCCGCGCCCAATACGCTATCCGCAGTTGAAGCGACGTAAATTGAACTAATGTGATAGAATTTCGCTGAATTCTTATATTAACCATAATATAAAATTATCTAATCGGGTCTCTGATTGCCCTGTCATGGAAGTTTAATAGTGCATTTTACACGTCATTTCATGCGCTCTAGGGTGCCGCCTAGCCCAATACGCCATCTGAAATAGGAGCGACGTAAATTGAACAAATGTGATAGAATTTCGCTGAATTCTTATATTAACCATAATTTAAAATGATCAAATCGGGTCTCTGATTGCCATATCATAGAAGTTTAATAGTGCATTTTATTCGTCATTTCATGCGCTTTAATGTGCCGTCTAGCCCAATACGCTATCCGAAGTTGAAGCGACGTAAATTGAACTAATGTGATAGAATTTCGCGGAATTCTTATATTAACCATAATTTAAAACGATCTAATCGGGTCTCTGATTGCCCTATCATAGAAGTTTAATAGTGCATTTTACACGTCATTTCATGCGCTCTAAGGTGCCTCCTAGCCCAATACGCCATCTGAAATAGGAGCGACGTAAATTGAACAAATGTGATAGTATTTCGCTGAATTCTTATATTAACCATAATTTAAAATGATCAAATCGGGTCTCTGATTGCCATATCATAGAAGTTTAATAGTGCATTTTATTCGTCATTTCATGCGCTTTAATGTGCCGCCTAGCCCAATACGCTATCCGAAGTTGAAGCGACGTAAATTGAACTAATGTGATAGAATTTCGCGGAATTCTTATATTAACCATCATATAAAATGATCTAATCGGGTCTCTGATTGCTCTATCATAGAAGTTTAATGGTGCATTTTGATCGGCATTTCATGCGCTTTAAGGTGCCGCTTATCCCAATACGCTATCTGAAATATCAGCGACGTAAATTGAACAAATGTGAGAGAATTTCGCTGAATTCTTATATTAACCTTAATGTAAAATGATCTAACCGGGTCTCTGTTCGCCCTACCCTAGAAGTTTAATAGTGCATTTCACTCGTCATTTCATGCGCTTTGAGATGCCGCTTAGCCCAATAAGGTAACAGAAATAGGAGAGACGTAAATTGAACAAATGTGATAGAATTTTGCTGAATTCTTAAATTAACCATAATATAAAATGATCTAATCGGGACTCTGTTTGCCCTACCCTAGAAGTTTAATAGTGCATTTTACTCGCCATTTCATGCGCTTTGAGATGCCGCTTAGCTCAACAAGCTATCTGAAATAGGAGCGACGTTAATTGAACAAATGTGATAGAATTTCTCTGAATTCTTATATTAACCAAAATATAAAATGATCTAATCGGGTCTCTGTTTGCCCTACCCTAGAAGTTTAATACTGCATTCTACTCGCCATTCTGCGCGCTTTAAGATGCCGCCTAGCACAGTACGCTATCTGAAGTAGGAACGACGTAAATTGAACAAATGTGATAGAATTTTGCTGAATTCTTAAATTAACCATAATATAAAATGATCAAATCGGGACTCTGTTTGCCCTACCCTAGAAGTTTAATAGTGCATTTTACTCGCCATTTCATGCGCTTTAATGTGCCGTTTAGCCCAATAGGTTATCTGAAATAGGAGCGACGTAAATTGAACAAATGTGATAGAATTAAGCTGAATTCTTAAATTAACCATAATATAAAATGATCTAATCGGGTCTCTGTTTGCCCTTCCCTAGAAGTTTAATAGTGCATTTTACTCGTCATTTCATGCACTTTAAGGTGCCGCCTGGCCCAATACGCTATCTGAAATAGGGGCGATGTAAGTTGAACAAATGTGATAGAATTTTGCTGAATTCTTAAGTTAACCATAATATGAAATGATCTAATCGGGTCTCTGTTTGCCCTACCCTAGAAGTTTACTAGTGAATTTTAACTTGACATTTCATGCGCTTTAATATGCCACCTAGCCCATACGCTATCTGAAATTGGAGCTGCGTAAAACTGAACAAACGTGATAGAATTACGCAGAATTCTTATATTAACCAGAGTATAATATGATCTATTCGGGTCTCTGATTGCCCTATCATAGAAGTTTAGTAGTGCATTGTACCCGACATTTCATGCGCTTTATGGTGCCGCCTAGCCCAATACGCTAGCTGAAATTGGAGCTACGTAAATTGAACAAGTGTGATAAAGTTTCGCTTAATTCTTAAATCACTATAATATAAAATGAACTAATCGGGTCTCTGATTACCCCATCATAGGAGCTTAATAGTGCATTTTACTTGTCATTTCATGCGCTTTATGATGCCGCATAGCCCAATACGCTATCTGAAATAGGAGCGACGTAAATTGAATAAATGTGATAGAATTTCGCTCTATTCTTATATTAAACATAATATAAAATCATCTAATTGGGTCTCTGATGGCCGTATCTGAGAGGGTTACTAGTGCATTTTACTCGCTATTTCATGCGCATTAAGATGCCGCCTATCTCAATACGATATCTGGTGTAGGAGCGACGTGAGTTGAACAAATGTGATAGAATTACACAGAATTCTTATATTAACCATAATATAAAATGATCTAATCGGGTCTCTGTTTGCCGTATCCTAGAAGTTTAGTAGTGCATTTTACTCGTCATTTCATGCGCTTTAAGATGCCGCCTATCCCAATACGCTATCTCAAATAGGAGCGACGTAGATTGAACGAATGTGATAGAATTTCGCTGAATTCTTGTATTAACCAAAATTTAAAATGATCTAATCGGGTCTCTGATTGCCATATCATAGAAGTTTAATCGTGCATTTTACTCGTCATTTGATGCGCATTAATGTGCCGCTTAGCCCAATACGCGATCTGAAATAGGAGCGACGTAAATTGTGCAAATGTGATAGAATTACGCATAATTCTTATATTAACCATAATATAAAATGATCTAATTGGGTCTCTGATTGCCCTATCATAGAAGTTTAATAGTGCATTTTACTCGCCATTTTATGCGCTTTAATGTGCCGTTTAGCCCAATAGGTTATCTGAAATAGGAGCGACGTAAATTGAACAAATGTGATAGAATTTCGCGGAATTCTTATATTCGCCATAATATAAAATGGTCTAATCGGGTCTCTGATTGCCCTGTCATAGAAGGTTAGTAGTGCATTTTACTCGACATTTCATGCGCTTTAAGATGCCGCCTCGCCCAATACGCTATCTGAAATAGCAGCGACGTAAATTGAACAAATGTGATAGAATTTCGCGGAATTCTTATATTAACCATAATATAAAATGATCTAATCGGGTCTCTGATTGCCCTATCATAGAAGTTTAATAGTGCATTTCACTCACCATTTCATGTGCTTTAATGTGCCGTTTAGCCCAATAGGTTATCTGAAATAGGAGCGACGTAAATTGAACAAATGTGATAGAATTACGCAAGAATTCTTATATTAACCATAATTTAAAATGATCTAATCGGGTCTCTGATTGCGCTATCATAGAAGTTTAATAGCGCATTTTCCACGTCATTTAATGCGGTCTAAGATGCCGCTTAGCCCAATACACTATCTGAAATAGGAGCGACGTAAATTGACAAATATGAAAGAATTTCGCTGAATTCTTATATTAACCATAATATAAAATGATCTAATCGGGTCTCTGATTGCCCTATCATAGAAGGTTAGTAGTGCATTTTACTCGTCATTCCACGCGCTTTAAGATGCCGCCTAGCCCAATATACTATCTGAAATAGGAGCGACGTAATTTGAACAAATGTGATAGAATTACGCTGTATTCTTATATTAATCATAATATAAGAAGACCTCTGCGGGTCTCTGATTGCCCTATCCGAGAAGTTTAGTATTGCATTTTACTCGACATATCATGCGCTTTAAGATGTCGCCTCGCCCAATACGCTATCTGAAATAGGAGCGACGTAAATTGAACAAATGCGATAGAATTACACAGAATTCTTATATTAACCATAATATAAAATGATCTAATCGGGTCGCTGGTTGCTGTATCATAGAAGCTTAATAGTGCATTTACTCGCCATTTCATGCGCTTTAAAGTGCCGCCTACCCCAATACGCTATCTGAAATTGGGAGCTACGTAAGTTGCATACAAGCGTGATAGAAGTACGCAGAATTCTTAAATTAACCATAATATAATACGATATTCGGGTCTCTGATTGCCCTATCATAGAAGTTTAATAGTGCATTTTACTCGTCATTTCATGCGCTTTAAGGTGCCGCCTAACCCAATACGCTATGTGAAATAGGAGCGACATAAATTGACAAATGTGATAGAAGTACGCAGAATTCTTATATTAACCATAATTTAAAATGACCTAATCGGGTCTCTGATTGCCCTATCCGAGAAGTTTAGTAGTGCATTTTACTCGACATATCATGCGCTTTAAGATGCCGCCGCGCCCAATACGCTATCTGAAATAGGAGCGACGTAAATTGAACAAATGTGATAGAATTACGCAACAATTCTTATATTAACCATAATTTAAAATGATCTAATCGGGTCTCTGATTGCGCTATCATAGAAGTTTAATAGTGCATTTTACTCGCCATTTCATGCGCTTTAATGTGCCGTTTAGCTCAATAGGTTATCTGAAATAGGAGCGACGTAAATTGAACAAATGTGATAGAGTTACGATGAATTCTTACATTAACAATAATATAAGATGATCTAATCGGGTCTCTGATTGCCCTATCATAGAAGTTTAACAGTGCATTTTACTCGTCATTTCATGCGCTTTAAGGTGCCGATTAGCCCAATACGCTATCTGAAAGAGGAGCGACGTAAATTGAACAAATGTGATAGAATTTCGCGGAATTCTTATATTAACCATAATATAAAATCATCTAATCGGGTCTCTGATTGCCTTATCATAGAAGTTTAATAGTGCATTTCACTCGCCATTTCATGCGCTTTAAAGTGCCGCCTACCCCAATACGCTATCTGAAATTGGAGCTACGTAAGTTGCACAAGCGTGATAGAAGTACGCAGAATTCTTAAATTAACCATAATATAATACGATATATTCGGGTCTCTGATTGCCCTATCATAGAAGTTTAATAGTGCATTTTACTCGTCATTTCATGCGCTTTAAGGTGCCGTCTAACCCAATACGCTATCTGAAATAGGAGCGACATAAATTGACAAATGTGATAGAAGTACGCAGAATTCTTATATTAACCATAATTTCAAATGACCTAATCGGGTCTCTGATTGCCCTATCCGAGAAGTTTAGTAGTGCATTTTACTCGACATATCATGCGCTTTAAGATGCCGCCGCGCCCAATACGCTATCTGAAATAGGAGCGACGTAAATTGAACAAATGTGATAGAATTACGCAAGAATTCTTATATTAACCATAATTTAAAATGATCTAATCGTGTCTCTGATTGCGCTATCATAGAAGTTTAATAGTGCATTTTACTCGCCATTTCATGCGCTTTAATGTGCCGTTTAGCCCAATAGGTTATCTGAAATAGGAGCGACGTAAGTTGAACAAATGTGATAGAGTTACGATGAATTCTTACATTAACAATAATATAAGATGATCTAATCGGGTCTCTGATTGCCCTATCATAGAAGTTTAACAGTGCATTTTACTCGTCATTTCATGCGCTTTAAGGTGCCGATTAGCCCAATACGCTATCTGAAAGAGGAGCGACGTAAATTGAACAAATGTGATAGAATTTCGCGGAATTCTTATATTAACCATAATATAAAATCATCTAATCGGGTCTCTGATTGCCTTATCATAGAAGTTTAATAGTGCATTTCACTCGCCATTTCATGCTCTTTAAAGTGCCGCCTACCCCAATACGCTATCTGAAATTGGAGCTACGTAAGTTGCACAAGCGTGATAGAAGTACGCAGAATTCTTAAATTAACCATAATATAATACGATATATTCGGGTCTCTGATTGCCCTATCATAGAAGTTTAATAGTGCATTTTACTCGTCATTTCATGCGCTTTAAGGTGCCGCCTAACCCAATACGCTATCTGAAATAGGAGCGACATAAATTGACAAATGTTATAGAAGTACGCAGAATTCTTATATTAACCATAATTTAAATGACCTAATCGGGTCTCTGATTGCCCTATCCGAGAAGTTTAGTAGTGCATTTTACTCGACATATCATGCGCTTTAAGATGCCGCCGCGCCCAATACGCTATCTGAAATAGGAGCGACGTAAATTGAACAAATGTGATAGAATTACGCAAGAATTCTTATATTAACCATAATTTAAAATGATCTAATCGGGTCTCTGATTGCGCTATCATAGAAGTTTAATAGTGCATTTTACTCGCCATTTCATGCGCTTTAATGTGCCGTTTAGCCCAATAGGTTATCTGAAATAGGAGCGACGTAAATTGAACAAATGTGATAGAGTTACGATGAATCCTTACATTAACAATAATATAAGATGATCTAATCGGGTCTCTGATTGCCCTATCATAGAAGTTTAACAGTGCATTTTACTCGTCATTTCATGCGCTTTAAGGTGCCGATTAGCCCAATACGCTATCTGAAAGAGGAGCGACGTAAATTGAACAAATGTGATAGAATTTCGCGGAATTCTTATATTAACCATAATATAAAATCATCTAATCGGGTCTCTGATTGCCTTATCATAGAAGTTTAATAGTGCATTTCACTCGCCATTTCATGCGCTTTAATGTGCCGTTTAGCCCAATAGGTTACCTGAAATAGGAGCGACGTAAATTGAACAAATGTGGTAGAATTTCGCGGAGTTCTTATATTAATCATAATATATGATGACATAATCGGGTCGCTGATTGCCCTATCCGAGAAGTTTAGTAGTGCATTTTACTCGACATTTCTGCGCTTTAAGGTGCCGCCTCGCCCAATACGCATTCTGAAATAGCAGCGACGTAAATTGAACAAATGTGATAGAATTACGCAGAATTCTTATATTAACCATAATTTAAAACGATCTAATCGGGTCTCTGATTGCCCTATCATAGAAGTTTAATAGTGCATTTTATTCGTCATTTCATGCGCTTTAATGTGCCGCCTAGCCCAATACGCTATCCGCAGTTGAAGCGACGTAAATTGAACTAATGTGATAGAATTTCGCTGAATTCTTATATTAACCATAATATAAAATGATCTAATCGGGTCTCTGATTGCCCTATCATAGAAGTTTAATAGTGCATTTTACACGTCATTTCATGCGCTCTAAGGTGCCTCCTAGCCCAATACGCCATCTGAAATAGGAGCGACGTAAATTGAACAAATGTGATAGAATTTCGCTGAATTCTTATATTAACCATAATTTAAAATGATCAAATCGGATCTCTGATTGCCATATCATAGAAGTTTAATAATGCATTTTATTCGTCATTTCATGCGCTTTAATGTGCCGCCTAGCCCAATACGCTATCCGAAGTTGAAGCGACGTAAATTGAACTAATGTGATAGAATTTCGCGGAATTCTTATATTAACCATCATATAAAATGATCTAATCGGGTCTCTGATTGCTCTATCATAGAAGTTTAATGGTGCATTTTGCTCGGCATTTCATGCGCTTTAAGGTGCCGCTTATCCCATACGCTATCTGAAATATCAGCGACGTAAATTGAACAAATGTGACAGAATTTCGCTGAATTCTTATATTAACCTTAACGTAAAATGATCTAATCGGGTCTCTGTTCGCCCTACCCTAGAAGTTTAATAGTGCATTTTACTCGACATTTCATGCGCTTTGAGATGCCGCTTAGCCCAATACGCTCTCTGAAATAGGAGCGACGTAAATTGAACAAATGTGATAGAATTTCGCTGAATTCTTATATTTACCAAAATATAAAGTGATTTAATCGGTTCTCTGATTGCCCTATCATAGAAGTTTAGTAGTGCATTTTACTCGCCCTTCCACGCGCTTTAAGCTGCCGCCTAGCACAGTACGCTATCTGAAATAGGAGCGATGTAAATTGAACAAATGTGATAGAATTTCGCTGAATTATTGTATCAACCTTAATGTAAAATGATCTAATCGGGTTTCCGTTCGCCCTACCCTAGAAGTTTAATAGTGCATTTCACTCGTCATTTCATGCGCTTTGAGATGCCGCTTAGCCCAATAAGGTAACAGAAATAGGAGCGACGTAAATTGAACAAATGTGATAGAATTTTGCTGAATTCTTAAATTAACCATAATATAAAATGATCTAATCGGGACTCTGTTTGCCCTACCCTAGATGTATAATAGTGCATTTTACTCGCCATTTCATGCGCTTTGAGGTGCCGCTTAGCCCGATACGCTATCAGAAATAGGAGCGACCTAAGTTGAACAAATGTGATAGAATTTCGCTGAATTCTTTTATTAACCATAATGTGAAATGATCTAATCGGGTCTCTGTTCGCCCTAGCCTAGAAGTTTAATAGTGCATTCTATTCGCCATTTCATGCGCTTTGAGATGCCGCTTAGCCGAATACGCTATCTGAAATAGGAGCGACGTAAGTTGAACAAATGTGATAGAATTTCGCTGAATTCTTAAATTAACCATAATATAAAATGATGTAATCGGATCTCTGTTCGCCCTACCCAAGAAGTTTAATAGTGCATTTCACTCGTCATTTCATGCGCTTTGAGATGTCGCTTAGCCCAATACGCTATCTGAAATTGGAGCGACGTAAATTGAACAAATGTGATAGAATTTCCCTGAAATCTTATATTAAACAAAATATAAAATGATCTAATCGGGACTCTGATTGCCTTACCCTAGAAGTTTAATAGTGCATTTTACTCGCCATTTCATGCGCTTTGAGATGCCGCTTAGCCCAATAAGCTATCTGAAATAGGAGCGACGTAAATTGAACAAATGTGATAGAATTTCGCTGAATTCTTATATTAACCAAAATATAAAATGATCTAATCGGGTCTCTGATTGCCCTATCATAGAAGTTTAATAGTGCATTTTACTCGACATTCCGCGCGCTTTAAGATGCCGCCTAGCCCAGAACACTATTTGAGATAGGAACGACGTAAATTGAACAAATGTGATAGAATTTCGCTGAATTCTTATATTAACCAAAATATAAAATGATCTAATCGGGTTTCTGATTGCCCTATCATAGAAGTTTAATAGTGCATTTTACTCGCCATTCTGCGCGCTTTAAGATGCCGCCTAGCACAGTACGCTATCTGAAATAGGAACGACGTAAATTGAACAAATGTGATAGAATTTTGCTGAATTCTTAAATTAACCATAATATAAAATGATCAAATCGGGACTCTGTTTGCCCTACCCTAGAAGTTTAATAGTGCATTTTACTCGCCATTTCATGCGCTTTAATGTGCCGTTTAGCCCAATAGGTTATCTGAAATAGGAGCGACGTAAATTGAACAAATGTGATAGAATTAAGCTGAATTCTTAAATTAACCATAATATAAAATGATCTAATCGGGTCTCTGTTTGCCCTTCCCTAGAAGTTTAATAGTGCATTTTACTCGTCATTTCATGCACTTTAAGGTGCCGCCTGGCCCAATACGCTATCTGAAATAGGGGCGATGTAAGTTGAACAAATGTGATAGAATTTTGCTGAATTCTTAAGTTAACCATAATATGAAATGATCTAATCGGGTCTCTGTTTGCCCTACCCTAGAAGTTTACTAGTGAATTTTAACTTGACATTTCATGCGCTTTAATATGCCACCTAGCCCAATACGCTATCTGAAATTGGAGCTGCGTAAACTGAACAAACGTGATAGAATTACGCAGAATTCTTATATTAACCAGAGTATAATATGATCTATTCGGGTCTCTGATTGCCCTATCATAGAAGTTTAGTAGTGCATTGTACCCGACATTTCATGCGCTTTATGGTACCGCCTAGCCCAATACGCTAGCTGAAATTGGAGCTACGTAAATTGAACAAGTGTGATAAAGTTTCGCTTAATTCTTAAATCACTATAATATAAAATGAACTAATCGGGTCTCTGATTACCCCATCATAGGAGCTTAATAGTGCATTTTACTTGTCATTTCATGCGCTTTATGATGCCGCATAGCCCAATACGCTATCTGAAATAGGAGCGACGTAAATTGAATAAATGTGATAGAATTTCGCTCTATTCTTATATTAACCATAATATAAAATCATCTACTTGGGTCTCTGATGGCCGTATCTGAGAGGGTTACTAGTGCATTTTACTCGCTATTTCATGCGCATTAAGATGCCGCCTATCTCAATACGATATCTGGTGTAGGAGCGACGTGAGTTGAACAAATGTGATAGAATTACACAGAATTCTTATATTAACCATAATATAAAATGATCTAATCGGGTCTCTGTTTGCCGTATCCTAGAAGTTTAGTAGTGCATTTTACTCGTCATTTCATGCGCTTTAAGATGCCGCCTATCCCAATACGCTATCTCAAATAGGAGCGACGTAGATTGAACGAATGTGATAGAATTTCGCTGAATTCTTGTATTAACCAAAATTTAAATGATCTAATCGGGTCTCTGATTGCCATATCATAGAAGTTTAATCGTGCATTTTACTCGTCATTTGATGCGCATTAATGTGCCGCTTAGCCCAATACGCGATCTGAAATAGGAGCGACGTAAATTGTGCAAATGTGATAGAATTACGCATAATTCTTATATTAACCATAATATAAAATGATCTAATTGGGTCTCTGATTGCCCTATCATAGAAGTTTAATAGTGCATTTTACTCGCCATTTTATGCGCTTTAATGTGCCGTTTAGCCCAATAGGTTATCTGAAATAGGAGCGACGTAAATTGAACAAATGTGATAGAATTTCGCGGAATTCTTATGTTCGCCATAATATAAAATGGTCTAATCGGGTCTCTGATTGCCCTGTCATAGAAGGTTAGTAGTGCATTTTACTCGACATTTCATGCGCTTTAAGATGCCGCCTCGCCCAATACGCTATCTGAAATAGGAGCGACGTAAATTGAACAAATGTGATAGAATCACTCAGAATTCTTATATAAACCATAATTTAAAATTATCTAATCGGGTCTCTGATTGCGCTATCATAGAAGTTTAATAGTGCATTTTACTCGCCATTTCATGCGCTTTAAGTTGCCGCTTAGCCCAATACGCTATCTGAAATAGCAGCGACGTAAATTGAACAAATGTGATAGAATTACGCAAGAATTCTTATATTAACCATAATTTAAAATGATCTAATCGGGTCTCTGATTGCGCTATCATAGAAGTTTAATAGCGCATTTTCCACGTCATTTAATGCGGTCTAAGATGCCGCTTAGCCCAATACACTATCTGAAATAGGAGCGACGTAAATTGACAAATATGAAAGAATTTCGCTGAATTCTTATATTAACCATAATATAAAATGATCTAATCGGGTCTCTGATTGCCCTATCATAGAAGGTTAGGAGTGCATTTTACTCGTCATTCCACGCGCTTTAAGATGCCGCCTAGCCCAATATACTATCTGAAATAGGAGCGACGTAATTTGAACAAATGTGATAGAATTACGCTGTATTCTTATATTAATCATAATATAAGAAGACCTCTGCGGGTCTCTGATTGCCCTATCCGAGAAGTTTAGTATTGCATTTTACTCGACATATCATGCGCTTTAAGATGTCGCCTCGCCCAATACGCTATCTGAAATAGGAGCGACGTAAATTGAACAAATGCGATAGAATTACACAGAATTCTTATATTAACCATAATATAAAATGATCTAATCGGGTCGCTGGTTGCTGTATCATAGAAGCTTAATAGTGCATTTTACTCGCCATTTCATGCGCTTTAAAGTGCCGCCTACCCCAATACGCTATCTGAAATTGGAGCTACGTAAGTTGCACAAGCGTGATAGAAGTACGCAGAATTCTTAAATTAACCATAATATAATACGATATATTCGGGTCTCTGATTGCCCTATCATAGAAGTTTAATAGTGCATTTTACTCGTCATTTCATGCGCTTTAAGGTGCCGCCTAACCCAATACGCTATCTGAAATAGGAGCGACATAAATTGACAAATGTAATAGAAGTACGCAGAATTCTTATATTAACCATAATTTAAAATGACCTAATCGGTCTCTGATTGCCCTATCCGAGAAGTTTAGTAGTGCATTTTACTCGACATATCATGCGCTTTAAGATGCCGCCGCGCCCAATTCGCTATCTGAAATAGGAGCGACGTAAATTGAACAAATGTGATAGAATTACGCAACAATTCTTATATTAACCATAATTTAAAATGATCTAATCGGGTCTCTGATTGCGCTATCATAGAAGTTTAATAGTGCATTTTACTCGCCATTTCATGCGCTTTAATGTGCCGTTTAGC